>JBCJKH010022725.1:0-13027 GCA_039877255.1 Loriculus beryllinus
CTGAATATACGCAAGTCTTCAAAAGAAGCAATGAAAGTGATTACATGATTAAAAATTTAAAACTCTGGTTTTGCTTAGACTTTTGCTACAGAAAAAGTGGTTTTCATTAATATTAATATATACACTACTTAGAATAATAGATGTAACAACAAACCCAACATTAATAACAACAATCAACATTTTTTTCCTGTGTCAAATGCTTTTTGAAGTTACTAAATTTTTCTGAAATCCATCCCAAAATACTGTTTTTTGAAAATATTTAATTATGAAATTCTAGAAAAAATCTTTGTTTGGGGGTGCTTTTTATATGGGAAAGAAGAACTAAAAATTACATATTAATGATACTTCTAGCTTTCATTTTTCACCTAAATATGAAAAAAGTGATTTTTTAAAAACTTTTGAGATTAACAAATGGAAGTTAATAATTTCTCCACCTGTTTATCTTTCTTTTCCCTTCTTTCTTTTTTCACTGTGCAATCATTATCCTATTTTCACCTTAAATAAAGGTGAAAGTAAGACAGAAAAATAACAAGCACCTGTTTACTAAGACAAAAATAAGGATTATTTCAGGGAAATATTATCTTTTTCAGTCCAAACTATTTAAGATAATACAATCATATATATTTCGTTGATCATGCCATAACTGTCCTATCATGCAGTAACTCTTAGTTCATTTCATTGACTATATCTTTCCGAAGCCATGTTTAAGTTTCAAACCCTGAGAAAAACGTGCATTATTTAAATGCATAATATTCTCTTCACTGCAGCAGAATGTGATTCTTTAAGGATATGTTTGGTATTGTTATAGTAACCTCATTTTTTATTGAATACTGGAGTGAATAACTATGTAAAACCTGCATGATTTGTTGACATTAAAGCTAAGGCTGCCTCCAGGCACTGTTAAGTTATGTATCATCCTTTACTTAATTTCTGTGTTTTATTTTAATTCGTAAACTGTCTCTGAGCTGGTATGCACATTTTTCAGGTAAGTTTGCTCCACTGATATTAAGAACCTGTCTTACTTTTCTGAATATACGGCTTACTTTATAAACAGTGTAGAGGAATCAGTTTATTAAATTGAAGCAACACAAATTCTCATGTTTCTTAAGCACACAAGAATTCTATCTAAATGAGGTTTTAAATTTTGTGTATCTATTTCATGACTAAAATTATATTTGTGCTGACTTATTAGATATAAAATGATCTGTCTGCTGGTCGGCTTTCTTAATTATGTCCTTTTACATCCTTTCATGACTGTGCCATCTTATGAGCCTTGTACAGAATCAAATCATTATTCAAATCCATGAACTCCCCTTTAAACTAAAATGCCTGATTTTTTTGGTACTTTGCTTAGCTCAACCAATCTAACAGATATCGTCTCTTTTCCTCAGCCAGCTTATAGGTGTTGCCCAGGATTTTTCTTTTGCCCTTCAGTTTAATTTGTGAATGAGAAAAATCAGAATGTGAGTCATCCTGAGGGATCCTGAAAGCTATTCTGGATCTGTTCCACATAAAGGCTTAGACTGCATTAAAAGATAGTCATATCCATCTTCTCTATGAGGACTTAAATTTTCTTCCTAAGGGTGGCAGTTGATTTGAGTCAACCCCAAGTGCAGCTAGTCTCCAAAAGCAATGCAGATAACTGAAGTCTTTGACATCAGTGGAAATTTCACACAGAGCTTACACAATCATTATAACATCCTCAAATGAGCTCTAGAGCTGCTGAAAAATGCACCACTGGCACAAGATTATCGCTGCAAGCATAGTCTTAGCAAGATGAATTACTTTTCCTTCTTTTTATACCCACTAAATTGTGAATGATGGCAACATCGCTGTCAATGTGTCCTACCAGTTGCTAGGAGAATGAAATCCTCAGAAACGGTCTGGTCTTTACAAAATCATGGGTTTCACTTGAAAACAAAACAGCCTCTGAGTGTGCCATTAAAGCTGCTTTTAATTCTTGTCCAGAGAGAACAGTTACATGCAGTCATCTGGTACCTGATAAGAGAGATTTCTTGTCTTCTCCAATAAGAGAGAAATATACATATTTCTAGCAGAAGTTGGTTATGTCTTTTATGATGCCTGTGTTACTGCCTAAGCAGCTGAATGCAAGTTGCAAAGTGCCGCCTTATATCACAAACTTGTCAAGACACTTGTCTCAAAATCACTGCATGTGTTTATAACTAGGGACAGAAGGACAGTGAGTTGGGAATGAAAGAACCAGGTTTTTATTATAAGAATTCTAACAACACCTTATTAGACATAAAATGTGATACAGAAGTCTCTTCCTGGAAGCTCTTCCTCATTTGAGATATGAAATGATCAATTTGCTGATCACCACATTTTAATCCAGTGCTTTTAATTCCTTTCAGGATTTTGTTGTGTTAAAGATGCCCTGTAGAACCATCTAATTCCATAAACACCACTGAAAATTAAGCTGGTGTTCTAGTGCTCTGAGGTGTTTTGTTAAAACTGTAGTATTGTATCAAAAATAATGTACTTGGTGAAGCTACAGTTTTGAACTGCAGACCAGAACATTAAAATTCAAGCTTACACAAACACATCAATTAGGCAATTTCCACTCTTCATTGGTTGTGTAGTGGGCTGTCTAGATAGTTTAAGAAGGATAATTTCAAAATTGAAAGAAATTATAAATGAAGTTGACTGAGGGACATTAAAAAAAAAAAAAAAATACCAAAAACCCAAAAGAAAGAAGTAGGAATTTCTTATTCAAGCGAATACAAGACCTTTAAAGTTCATAGTGAAAGAGGGGGCAATTTCCCTACGTGTAACCAAAAAACCAAAACAGTTGGAAAAAATATATTTAACATGGAGGAAAGAATAACCAATATTAATCAGTCTGTCTGAAGAATAAATTTTGAGAAGAAAAGCTAAAATTATTTGAAACAATTTGTGGGAGATGTGGAAATTAAAAAGAGGTGCCTTTAAACAAAATCCAGTGTCATGTCACAACTGTTACATGGAGATAATAAAAATATTAATGATGATTTTGTTTGTTCAGGAAAAAAAATATAATGTTAAAATACTTGTATAACAGATAGAAGCATTTTTCTTTCCTCTGATAACTTCAGAAGATGTTAAACAACAGCTTCAAGAATCATCGTTTTTCTAAATTAGTAAGCATAGATATTCTGCACTCAGTAGTTTTAAAAGAGCTGGCTGAGATCTCTTGCATCATAATATTCCTGTTTTCAAGATAAAATTTAGTGTATCAGAAAACTCTGGAAAGTTTTTGCTAACATTCATGAGATAAGTATAATGATTCATATAACTGTAGAGTACTTAATGACATAAATCTAAGATATGATAATATATCTGGTATTAGTTTAAGTTAGTAAGTTAATGCCAACCGTGTGGTAGTTTTCTAAAGCAAACGTACCTTAGATAATCTTTCATATTCTGATAAGGATACAAGTTTGCTTGCTAAAAGTAACTCCATAACCATAATAGATTTTATATGCACTATCTAAGATTCTGATTAATTACTGCTATATAACATCAATAAAGCATGTGTTGACATTGATTTAAACATGGAAGACTGACATATTTCAGAAAATAATTTTCAATGAGGAATTGTTGTTGGAAATAATATTTCCAGTGAGATACCACAGCAATTGGCAATGTGTCTGGCTTTTGGTAATATTTTTCTTGATATTACAGCAAACATATAAATCACCGCTGAGAGAAGGGAAAGATCCTTGTATGGTTCTCCTGGTCTTTAAATCAGGGTTAGATTTTTCATCAACATTAAAGGTGGTTTTTTGTCAACCATCTTGACTGTTTGAAAGCCGAATCATTATTTGTTCCATATGTTAACTGAATCCCAGCCTTTAAATATTACTAAGTTTTATTAGGTCTTCACAGAGTTGTAGACCAATACCTCTATACTCTATAGTTGTAGAGAAATACCTGTATTCTCTATAAACACATAAAGGAATTTCTTGTCTATAAGCACCGTTACCCAAGCCCAAGGAGTTCTGTATATACCAGCTTATATTTCATTACAAGTTTGTATTTAGATGCACTGATTTGGATCTTATGAACTCATAAATAACATGCTTTTAGATTTTACTACTATGCAAATAAGATCTGAATTCAGTGTCTACTAGTTTAACATCACCTTTTTCTTAACTCCAGTTCAATCTCTAAATATATGTTAGCATACACTAATTTCAATTTCCACTTGAACAGTTAAGTCTGTACTTTCATAATAATTTTAAACAAAGAAATAATTTTTATTTTAAATTAGACTTCTTCTAAACCCACATTCCACTTCTTGAAAAATAAGTAAAGATCAGTAACTAATATTGCAGCATTAAAATTTTTAAGTAAAGTTCATCTTATCACTGAAAAATATAAACTCCAGGTTATGTTTTCTTGTTAAAATATCATGCATGTAATTCCATTAAGAGAGGCTATGCAAGCACATCCATAGGACAATTGATCTGTTTTCGGTATTCAAGCCCATCTCCAGTCATTCTTCTGTATTTATTCCTGCAATTTTCCATTTTGTCTTGCACTACAAATTAACTCTTTCCAGGTGTAGTGCATATAGCTCATTTCCCATTGCCTGGGATCTCAAGGGTGAATTAATTAGGCACTCACCAGAGTTTCAAGGAATGGCTAGTACATTTTCATCACTTGGACAATTAATGCAGAGGGCTGATTTCTAATATGCTCTTCAGTAACAGCTCAGTATGTGGGTTATCTTTCATTTGGAAAGTTCTTTTTTTTCCTTCAGATGCTACCCATTTCCATGCTGTTGAGACAGGAAAGATTTGCTAAAAAGTCAGTCTAAACACAACCCCCATCTCTTAGCAACTTGCAAAATCTGCCTCCTACGAGGTGTTTCAACCTTTAGTAGAATTAGGACATTTACCTTTTCAGAGCATAGATGAGAAGCTGAATTCCTCATCATTCCTATGTGTGTTTGGACTGTACCAAATAAAATTTCAAAGTTTTGTAATAAACGTGTAAGCTGTAAAATAAAATAGCATTCAATCAGGGATGGATTTATGGGGGGAGGAGCAGAGGAAGCCTCCTTTTGTCACTTCCAGTGTTTAGTGTGAAATGTACTCAGCATGATGGAGAACCATTCCCACCCCTGCCTTGCTCAGCTTCTCAGTGCAGCAATATGGATGCAAAAGTAATCTTTATTTAAGGTACAGTAATAATTAAAATCTGAACATGCCTAATCAGTTCTGAGTTTCTGATTTATTAAAATATTAAACCTAATGAAAGAGTAGCACATAAAGCATATTACCGATAGATTTGCAGCTAACAGGCAGCCGGCAAAATGGTGTGTATTTTTTGCATTGCTCTTGTTTTCCTCTATGTCTTCTTATCTTAGCAATCTAAATGTTGTAGGTATAATCTTTAGGGAAATCTGTGACAATCAAAATTATAATTTATAGAAGAAGACTTTACAAACAAGAAATTCTAACTGGTGATAAGAACTTTAATGCAAGTTACTAATTTCGTTAATCATTTTGGAATGGCAAATGGCTTGACAGTAAGTCTATGCATTTAACTGTTACTCTAATTAAAGTTTCCAAAAGCAGGGACTTTTTGGCTGCTGGGCAGGCTCAGGAAACAAGGAATGCAGTGCTTGGCCTGTAAGGGTAAGCTGATTTCCAAGCCTCTGTAAAAAAAGCCCTGTTAAACTAGTTTCAAGGCAAGGCTGTAAACCCAAAGCATTAGGTAGAAAGAATGCTTTGTAAAAACCTGCTGTAAATGCATGAAACTTAAATTTATTTATTCAATGAGAAAAGCCATATAAAAACCTAACAAGACTAATACTCAGTTTCTCCAGTCAAACCCACTGCTTTCCATTACTGCTTCTGTTGGTAACCTCTTTCTGTGGAGTCCATAACTATACTTCTGTCTTGAGAGCTGTATTGCTGCTAAAGGAATTGCAGTCTGTGTCCTCAGCACTTTCTTGTGATAGAGGAAATAAGAACTTTGGTGTAGCTGTAGAATGCAGTTAGTCCAACAGCTAGCTAGATCCTACCTGCAGGCCAGATTTTAAAACCCTTCAAAAGCTATAAAAAATAATGAAAAAGACAGGTTTATATGCCATCTTTTGTCAGACTTTTGGCCTTTTTGTCTTTTTTAGGGTTTTTTTGGTATTTAGATTACTCAAATCAACTCCTATCAAATGTACACAAAAATAGTCTGTGTGTACACAAATACAGATTTGAACCTGAACCTTCCATGTGGATGGGGAGTGAATAAAGGGTACTTCTGAACTGAGTTTTTCTGTTTATTTTATTAGAAAGAAGCTCACTAACATTTTGTTTTCATCTGGGTATAGAACAGGAAACACTGAAACTGGAAAGCTTTGTGGTAGAGGCAAGCATTTCTCAATGAGTTCTCTGTATGTCACTTTCACATCTCCAGATGCCTTTGTCTGCTTGTACAGTGCTCAGTACAGGGATACCTAGTTGAATTTTAATGGCCCTTAAATCAGCAATGTCTTGGAGAGCAGATTAGATGAACTAACAGACTTTTTTGCTCATAAATGTCAGCAAAATATTCTAAACTACCTCTTTTTCTGCTGTGTTAAACTGTATCATGTCTTAGAATAACACAATACAGCGTGAAAGATTACACTTTGACAAAGTATCATTCAGCCTCTATCAAGCTGGTATACCATCTCCTTCCCTTTCAGCTCTAGATACACATCACATTTTGTCTGTCCTCTGCCAGAGCCTCTGGCATGGGAATCTTTTTTAATCTCTGTTATCCCTGTTACCTTTTTGGTTCCCCCACTCACTTCCAAACTCCCAGTTTCTCTTAAGTTATAGTCATCCATCAGTTTCAATTCAATCCAGCCTTCATTTATGATCTTCTTTTCTTTTTGTCTTTAAATATGTCGCTGTGTGGTTTGGTTCCTGCCACGATGCCCCTTGTCTTCCAGCAGCAGTCTCTTCCTCCTGGCTTTGGCAGCCCCTCCACACGTCGCCTGCCTTGCTGCTCTGGCTCCCTCTGCCTTACCTCCCCTCAGATCCTCCCAAGGTACTCTCTGCCATTTCCATTCCACTTGAAACAGCCCTTATCCAAGTCAGCTGTGACCTCTTCTCTCTCTCTAGACCTCCTTTCTACTCTCATCCATCTCAGTCAATCGGCTACATTCAGCAGAACCTTTTTTTCCTGCCTTAATCCTGCATAGCACTTCAGTTTCCAAGCTCCACTCTAAATGCCCTTCAGCTGTATTTTACAATTGTCTTCACCTCCGCTCTCTGCATTTAACACTGAATACCGATGGGGCTTCAATTACGTTCATTTCATTTCTCTTTCCCTTCTAGATATTATTCCTGATCTTGGATGATGTCATCCAAAAACCTCAGTCTTTCTTATTCTTGAGTTCATGTCAGTATAAACATGCATATATATGTTTATGTAACAGCTGTAATACATTGTTCCAATTCCATGCTGCAAAGTGAGATCTCTCTCTCTTTCCCTGTGTTCATTCATACTCACCATCTTTAGATGTGTCTTCAAACATTCAGAAACTGGTTTCTGGCCCTTGTCACCCCCTCTCTTCAGCAGGACCTTCAGTTCTTCAGGTGAGATCTCTATTTTTCTGATGTTCTCACCAAACACATCTGTGTATGCCAGCATAGTAACCTCCATCTGTGTATCCCAGCGTAGTAACCTCTTACATAAATTGCCATTATGTTTTTCACCTTGCACCTTCATCTAGGATACTGCTGTAACATTTCTGTAGTTGCCCGTTTCCATGTTGTCCACTACCTCCTTTTTCCTACTTTATATTTCATCTTCTCTTTAGGCCTGCTGAGTACCACGCCTCTTCTCTTGCTGATTCCAGTTCACCATCTCTTAAGCTACATATAAGTTAGCAAAACTGATTGTTCTCAATATGCCCTTTTTGTGTGAATCTTGACCTTTTTGAAATTGTTAGTATGGCTGCACATCCATATCCTTCTAATGTGTTTCCAGTATACATCAGGGCTCTCAAGAAAGACCCTGGGAGAGTGGGAGACATAAGGACTGATTTAAGCCTTTACAACTTATTTCCCCTTGCCAACAGTGAGCTCTGTACAGTAGTGGACAAATAAATACATGACTAGTACTTACACACATTGAATTTCCCTAGGACAGCACAATTTTTCCTCTGCCTTTTATGAAACCAAGCATATTGGCAGATCTTGGCAAATAAAATTAAGACAATAGAATACAAAACACATTTTATTGATTATTTTGTGAATACAATCACGAGCTCTAAGTTGGTTTGTTTTTTTTTCAAAGTATTCAGTGTCAAAGGAAAGGTCTATTGTGTCTTTTTTTCCTAGTCATGACAACACCAGGCAGCTTGATTATTTCCTCATTTAACAGAGGAAACAGAAGGATGTATTTCACGTTGTGCTGGGTAAAAAAGCAGCAGACAGAGACACTGCTTCTCAGGGGGGACATGTTTCAGGGAACAGTAAGGTAATACTTCATCTGTACTGATGAGAGTAACATCAAGGGAAAGGGAACACTGCAACGGCAGTCACAGTGGATATAGCTGAGTATGCAAATCAGTACAATTCTCTTCCTAGTCACATCAGAGGTATGTGACTCCTTGCTATTATTTCTTTCTTTTATTTTTTTCCTCCAGATTTCTTGGGTTTATTATCAAACACAGCACAGTGGTCACCATGGGAACTTCATTAAAGCTGTATCTAGTTTGCCAGGCAATGTTAGGACTTTGCAATCCCAAAGGATGATGTTCAAGGTATTTTACATATTTTTTTGTCAACATTTCAGTGTTCATAGAATCATAGAATAGTTTGGGTTGGAAGAAACCTTAAAGATCATCTAGTTCCAACCCCCTGTCATGGGCAGGGACACCTTCCACTAGACCAGGTTGCTACAAGCCCTGTCCAGCCTGGCCTTGAACACTGTCAGGGATGGATCAGTCACAGCTTCTCTGGGCAAACTTTGCTAATGCCTCACCACTGTCACAGTATAGAACTTTTTTATACCTAATTTAAATCTACCCTCTGATAGTTTAAAACCATTTCCCCTTATCCTGTCACAACATGCCCATGTAAAAAGTCCCTCTCAAGATTTCTTGAAGGCCCTATTTAGGTATACTTAGGTAACCTGCTAGAAGGTCTTATTGGAGCCTGTCTTCATAGGAAAGGAGCTCCAGCCCTCTGATCCTATTTGTGGCCCTCCTTTGGGCTTCTTCCAACAGGTCCACGTCCTTCTTATGTTGAGGGCACCGAAGCTGGGTGCAGTACTCCAGGTGGTGTCTCATGAGAGTAAAGTAGATTGGAGAGAATCACCTCCCTTGAGGTCTGGTCATTATTCTTTTGATGCAGCCCAGGATATGGTTGACTTTCTAGGCTGCAAGCACATATTTCTGGGTCCAGTTGTGGTTCTCATCAACAACACTCCAAGTCATTCTCAGGGCTGCTCTCAATCCATTCTCTGCTCAGCCCCTGTCTGTGCTTGGGATTGCCCTGACCCAACTCTAGGACCTTGCACTTGGCCTTGCTAAACTTCATGAGGTTCACATGGGCCCACATCTTCCCTTATCCACCAACTTTGTAATCCTGTCATAGAAGGCCACCAAACATTTTAGACACAATTTGCTCTTAGTGAAGCTATGTTGGGCTGTCACCAATCACCTCCTTGTTCTTCATGCGTGCTGCCAACATACATTCTGTAGCATCATTGACAAGGGTTATTTTGCAATACCTTTAAGGTTTTCACTAAATTTTCTGCATAATCATGTTAATACAGTTTTTTAAGAAAGCCTGTAATACAACCTGAAAACAGCATACTTTACCTGTTCTATTCTCCTGGTAATTTGTTCCGTTTCATTTTTTTATTTACATTCTCTTTCCTGAATTACCTCTTAGAAGTGTAAAATGCTTTACACCTGTAAAATGCGTATGAAGCTAATAGTGAAATTGATATAACATGTTTTCTTCTTTTCACAGATGAAATCTGCTGTCCAGAACAAAACATGATTCACTTTTCCCCTCAAGATTAGTGTATGTCATTGTATGAACTGACAAGTTTGTCTTGCCCAGGTAATCCCTGTATATTTAGATTACTTCATGTCAAGGATGTTGAGAAGAGGGAAGTTGTGTGTGGGAAAGCAGGGAGAGGAGGAGATACATGCAGAGGTTCCACCCATGCTTGATCCCAGCTCAGAAAGGTTGTGCAGCAGGTTATCCAGAATGCCAGTGTTGTGGGGTATAAGAAGCCATGATCTCCTCTCACTCATCACATTCTGGTTACATACATATTGCCTGGAGATAGAATTCCCCCCACAATTTTGGCCCTGATGTAAGAATGTAATATCTTCTAAGGCAATTTGGTTTCGGCTCTTTCACAGGTGTGCTTATGCTATGAATTCAGGGAGGACAGAAGCCTTTGCAAAAAAAATAAAAAACAAAAAATGAGCTGGTCCATCTTCATTCTTACCATCCGCTACTGAAATAGGAACACAAATGAAGGGGTGCCTATCTCATTTTGCAGGGATATTGTTGGTGAAAGAAATCGGCTCTCAGCACTTGCTTTTATTTCTGATTTCCTGACTCATGCAAAACCAATAATTGTCATTTTAGCCTGTCACAGATTAAGCCATTATTTCCAGAATACATAATAACAATTAAAAATTGCTTTGTGCTTTTTAGAATTATTGTACCAGATACTGTTGCATGACGGTGTTACATACAAAAATCAGGCTTTTAACTGTCATCATTGCTGTAACCTTGGAAATGTTCTTTGATGTTTTTTCTAGCTTTGAGAGACAAAACCACAGAAAGAAAGTGCCAGTGTGCCAATCCATACCAGTACAGTAAGAAGCAGTAATAATGAATTTGGGAAAACTTTGTGATCTCTTTTTTGCCTTTAGGGAAAGGACTTTTTCCTTAAAGTAGCAGAAACCTCCCTGAAACTCATTCTGACTCCATCTGTTTCCCTGTGACAGTCCCAGCTCTTAGAAAACACATAGATACTGTTTTATATCTCACGAAGGAATGTGCCAGGCCAAGTTTTCATTACTTGATCTTACAAGTAAAGCATACCATACAGAGCTGCCAAGAATGGATCTGGGCTTGGGTGTTCTGTAGCATTGGAGGGAACAGAAAAAATGAGAAACCAAAGTGTCCACTGTGACATCAGGAGGCTGTAGGAAAATGAAAGAGAAAAAAATCAAGTACTGTGGAGGAAATAATTTTAATGAAAATAATAGCAGCAGGCTTCAGCAGAAAGGGTTGGAAACATCCATTTGCTATGGAAGGGCACACATGTACAACTCTGAATGCTCTACAGTAGAAGGAGAGACAGCTACAAACAATCAATACTCCTTTAAACAAAATAGCAGGATGCTGTCAAGGAAACTCACTTAATCTAAGTGACCCTGGAAGGAGCCTGGCAAGGTGTGATGAATCACAGAATAGGAGGTTGGGAAGTCCAACCCCACTGCTCAGCGCCAGGGCAGCTAGAGTTGGAGACTCTACAACCTCTGTAGGCAAACTGCTTCTGTGTAATGACTACCATCACCATAAAAAAGATTTTCCATATGTTTAAATGAATTTCCTGTATTTCAGGTTATGCCCATTGCCTTATGTCCTTTCTCCAACAGAAAGAAGTCTGGGGAGGTCTTTACCTCCCAAATTAGATATACATTAGTGAGATCCCTCTGGAGCCTTCTTTTCTCCAAGCTGAAAAGTCTCCCTCAGCCTTTCTTCATCTGACAGACGCTGCAGTCATGTTCGTGCCCCTGTGCTGGACTCTCTCAGGTATGCCTGTGTCGCTTGTACTGGAGAGGCCAGCACTGGACCAAGCATTCCAGATGTCCAATGCTGAGTAGAGGTGCAGTATCACCTCCTTCAACCTGCTGTCAGTGTCATGCTATACTTAATACTATAGTGCCATTGCTATAGTTCTCTTTTAATTAGATGGAAATCTAAATGCTAAGAAGTTCTTTCTCCTCCTTTGCTATGACACTGACAAATTCTGAGTACTCAGAAAAAGCTTGTTTTTCTGAACTTTTAATTGGTTATTCTTTTGCCATTGCAGGACATTTCTTCTAGAGAGCCAGTCACCGCTTAGAATCATTTAAGTTTGTATTGCCAAATTAATAAAAATAAATTCAGGTGAGGATTATCGGCACAAATAGTGAAGCACTGCCTGCAATGAGATGAGGAACATTTTGAATCTATTGGCCAATGCTTTGTGAGATCTATAGTATTGATGAAACTTCCATTTTCTGTACATCAGATAAGCAGGAGCTCTTCCCACAATCAAGATAACTAAAAATATAGCCTCTGATCTCCATGTTAGGGAGGATTAAGGGTTAGCTGCCCTGCAAAGGACAGGGGGCTAAGAGCTATGCCAACAGCAAGGCAAGCAGGGCAGTGCCCTCCATAGCATGGAGTCCATTCTCACCTTGCCTGAAGATGGAGAGCAAAGTGGGACTGGAATAGCCCAGAGATAGCCAAACAAACCAGCAGTGACACGGAAAGTCTGAGGTCCAACCACCCAGACAAAACAGGACAGGCACGAGTCTGGGCCACGGCATGCTGCAAAGGAGCTCAGTAAGGACCACATCTGGTATAAATGCAGCTCCTGACTTGACAGAGTGTGCATAGATGGAAGGCAAGAGTGCTCCTTCTTGTACCTCCTACTCCCAGTAAAGTTGCTTTCAGGGCAGTCAGCTCCAAGGTGGCACATCTGCACCAGAAAAGAGCAAATACTGAACGCAGGCAGCACAAGCTCTGGGATGAGCAGGGCAGAAGCTGCGGAAGAGAATTATGGAGAAAGACATTACAGGATAATGTAATTGGCTGATGCACTCAGGGCCTTTGTCAGAGCAATCCCAGGCACAGCTACAGGAAGAGCAAAGAAGAGATTCAGAGCAGCCCTGTGGAGAAGGACTTGGGGGTGGTGGTCAATGAGATAATGAACATGAGCCGGCTTCAGTGTGCGCTTGCAGCCCAGAAAGCAACCGTATCCTGGGCTGCATCAAAAGGAGCGT
>JBCJKH010022726.1:0-11213 GCA_039877255.1 Loriculus beryllinus
GTGTCCCTGCTTATGGCAGGGGGGTTGGAACTAAATGATCTTAAGGTCCTTTCCAACCCTAATGATTCTATGATTCTGTGCTGATAAACTAAACCCAGAGGCAATCAGGAACACATTATCTCTGAATTGGAACATGTACATTCAACTGAGGTAGCTGCAACTTTTGTTTTGGGTTTTTTTTTTTTATTTTTTCTGGACAAATATTGAAGCAGTAGGGAGAACTGTTAGATTAAACTAGAATATGTTCCTAAAGACCCACAGAAAGTGTGGATTCCAAGACGTGCTGAACGTGCCTAAGTTTCCACAGAAAGATAACAAAACATGCTGTACACACCACACTATTACAGACAGAATGTTTAAGTTCTGGTATCTTGTATCAGTAATTGTGCACTCTCTTAAACATATATTACTACTACAAATGGATATTTAATGTCCTGCTGTTAATTTCTGGCCCTTTAAACTCCAGTCTGCTAATGTGAAATAGAACCATTTGTTAAGAGGGGATAAGTATATTTGATAAATTGCAGGGATTAAGATGATCTTAAATTAGTAAAGAAATTGCGTCTTTCTAATATTTATTTTCTTGCTGCTGCTCAGTTTTTGACAGCCGAAGACATGACAGTTATATAAATATACTTCAAACAGAGGATCTTCTCAGGGAGGGAAAGGCATCTTTTTGTTCTTACTGGTATTTAAGAACAACATTTTCAGTAATTGTCAGACCCATGTTAGCAGTCACAAATTCCCTCTTGATTCTGGGATAGCACCACCTAGTGACTATTACACATATTGGAGACTGCTGCTTGGCAAAAACCACCTACACTGCACATTCCAGCGCTAGTTGCAAGCAGATGTGAGAATGTGTTGTCACTCATCTTCAAACAAAACACCAGAGATTCTGGCAGGAGGCTCATTTCAAGTCAGGGTTACCTGGAAAGATGCAATATGGCTTCCATGTAAATTATTAACTTTCGTATCAGTCAGTAATCTACAAAAAGCTGAAGAAAATGATCAAGATTATGAACCTTACTCTATTTTTTCTGGTTTGCTTTAGGAATGAAGCACATGTTGAATGGAGGGTAGAAGGCTAAGAAGCAAGGAAAGAGTAGGATGGAGCACTTACACAGTCACTGTTATTTACAAAAGCTTCTCTGTAGAAAGTTAAAAGAATAGCATTATCTTTCTTCACTGAGCAGAGATGAAGCAGCATTGCCAGTAATACCTTCTGTTCTCAGCCAAACCTTTCATTTATCTTGCAAGCTGCCAAAACTAAACCTGGCAACAATCTGATTTGAGAACACAGAGGCCCCAACACAGGCTGTGAGTGCCAGTTATTAGACAGCCAGAAAAAAGAGTGTAAAATCCCGAAGACTTTCCAAAAGATAAAAATGACATAAGGGTTTTAAGCTATTCTTGTAATATTGCACACAGGACCATATGCACAATCATTTTTTAACAGGATATCCTGTACCAACTTGACAGAAATACATGTAACACTGAACTTGCTGTGTGCTCATCATGGAAAGGTAAATGTTCTACAGTAGGAGGCAGAAAGCATACAATTCATGCAAAAAAAACCCCTGAAATACACCTGGTAACATGGCAACTACACATCACTGCAATGAGAACTATCTTCTTACTGGAGTTTTTAGGCATCTTGGGCAAAATACCCAAGTTCAGTGCTGCTGCCACTGAAAATATCTCTAAAGAGCCAGAGGAAAATTACTTTACATGAAAGCATCCGCATTCTGATTTAAAAATGGCAATAAGATCAAATGTGTAATATTTACAACAATTTGGACTGATAAATGGGACAAAGCACCTAATCTGTTTCACTCTCACAATGAGCTCCAAGGTATAAAATGGCTAGTAAAAAGAGATAAAGAGGCACATTTGACCAGATGTGAGCTTATTTTTTGCTTTGTTTGAAACATCTAGCATGAGTAAAAGAATCTCTTTTACCAGTTTAACAGACTCAAATGTCACAAGTAGACAGAAAGATTCTTTGTTCCCCAACTGGACATAAACCAATCCTACTCCACCTTAAACTATATTCGCCACCAACTCAGCTTGTCACAGCTGAAAGAAGAAGATTCCTCATTGGTTCCTCACCTCTCAGGAGCCTCTAAAAGCATAGTTTGAAGGGGTGTAACTCAGAGCCTTCTAATTACAGGAAAAGAACAGAGATATTTTAACAGGAATCTATCCTGTGTAGAATATAAACAGATACTGTGCTATCAATTTTACACATGCAAAGAAGGCTCTAATATACGTCTTTTCCCAGATGTTCTTTTTTCTGCACAGAAATCTCAAGAGAGACTCGATGCACCACCAGAGGCTATGACTGGGCTACTGAGGGTGCAGAAATCAAAGATAGGGCTGCTGCACAGGCACAGAATTGCATCTACAGCCTATGTACAATAATCCTTCACGCAACTAATGCACGTACACTTATTTCTACCTAAAAATACAACATCATTTGCATATGTCATATCAGATTACAAGAATTTTGCAGTCTAATACAATCTATCATAATTAGATTATGTAGTTGGTATTGCATCTTTTTCTTACTCTTTATGAAAAAATATTTTACATATAAAGCAAATATTGAGAGATGTGTACATTTGTTGCCTTGTTTGCATGCATACTGCAGATCATTTGTACAGGTTAATGGTATTCTGTCATCTACCTGTGGAGTAATCAAAGTTCACCTAGCTGCTCTATTCAGCTATAGATCAGTGCACTTTTATATAAGTCAGTATCAACAAGTTTTAAAGCAACTGAATTAATTAATTCTAGCAGATTAGTATGGTTTTTTTATAATTTGTAAGAAACTTCATTGCATCTATGCCTCTAAACAGATGGCTATTAACTTCAAAATAACTTGATCTACATTGCAGCACTTATGAATTGCAAGACATGGTGCAATCTATCAACTGAGAATTGATCTTGGTAATAGACTAAGAACCAAGAAACTCCTATATTCTCATCCTGCTCTGAGAATGAGTTCTTGCCCTTTCTCTGGAGTGAGGGATGAATCTTTCTGTGTTTTTTAGAAGAATCCACGTCCACATGTTTAAAAAATAATAAAATATGGTAATAAAATAACATTTTAGCTATCTAGAAAACTTTAAACAGCAGAGCTGAAAAAGAATTTAAAAAACAACTGTCTAGAAACAATTACAATTTTGGAGGAATAGGTAGCTGAACATGTTGCAATGTTAGCAAAGCTGTGCAGAAAATACCTGTCTTTGTTAACGGGCTAGAGAACAGCTGTTGAAGAAGTTTGTTCTCTGAAGTTCGTAAGACCACCACTATGTCAGCAGGAAGTGTGTCTCTGTTCTTCTCAAGGAATGCACTGGCATCATATAATACCTAGCATGGGAAAGAGAATCAGAAAAGTTGCAAAAAAACAACTATGTTCTTTAAAATGCGAACAGAGAGGATGATCAAGTAGACCACTTAATTTGGCTCTGGCATGCCAATGAATTATCTGCAAAGTGTATAGCTACAGTAGTGCCTTCAGAATGGGAAATATCTATAAACAGCACCTATATTCATTGCATTCCGCTGCACATCAAATTGGGTTAAGTGGCTTAAATCATGTTGCATTATGCTTTGTCACATGCAGCTATGGTATGCATAATGCAATATAACAGACACTTCATGAAAGCTTAAAGTGACAGTTTATGTGTGAAATAAGAAACTAGCAATATTCCTCTCTAGCCCAATTGCACTGGAGTCAATTAGTTTACACAGAAACTGAATGTCCTCCTGCAATACAGAACTGGCCAGCAGTGTTTTTATGACTTGGCCATTTGGTTACAAAAAATTTCCTAAACCTGTGTGAAATTTCAGTTATTCTTAACAAGCCAGAAAGCTGGACAAAGTTTACTAGAACATATCTTAAAATTCTGGAGTTTTATGAGCCAGAGATGGGACTTCCTTGATAACTATTTCAGTTTTGTTCATAAACAAAGACTTGGAACTGTAATCACAAGCAAAGCTCATGTTACATAGAACTGGCCCATTATTTCCCATATAAAATAATAGGTGAACTGCTAAGAACAAAAGAAGTTAGGAACTACAGAGTACAAAAAAGCAGCTGTGCTCACTAGCTCCAGTCTTTCCAATGCTCTCTAGAGGATTTTAAGTTCTACTGCAGACACTGGTTTACACTGCATTTTGTGCGTATACTTCTATACACACACACACAGAACTACTAGCATTTACACGATGTTAACAATCAGGTAGCCTATTCTGGCTCCAGAGAATTGGTCTTTTGAAATGACTGTAGTAATGATGTTTCTGTGCCAGATTTCTTACAGAATAAAAGGTGGTTATTGTCTACACAATTTGTGAAAGAACCCTAAGGATAGGTTCCAAAATAGACTACTACACATGAAAATTTTATTGTAGAATCTACATTTCTGTTAACTTTATTATTTTGACTCTCAAATTTTTGGAAAAAAATTAAAATCCTAAACCAGAAACTCTTGATAAAACAAGTAATGCCCATACCAGTTACTCGCACTGAATAAAAATCATGTGGCCTTACCTTTCCAGCATAGTGCTGAATACCAAACGACAATTCTACTCCTTTTGGTCTCCAAAAGTATTTGCATCGTAAATTGCCTTCAAATTTATCTAGACATTGGGAAGAGATTGCTATAAGTAACTTAAGAGTAACTAAGTAAAATATTCATCCTAACTAGCGACAATTTGCTGCTCAAGAAGCCAGAACCACTATAAACACATATATTATCAGATTGCTCGGAAACAGCTGTGTGCCAGCTTCTCTCTGCTTTCTTCCAAACTGCCACTTCTGAAGGAACAGCTCATCCTAAACTAGTCCAGTAAGACCATCTTTCAAATCCCACTGCTTGTGGATAGTTTCATGCATGAAAAACTATCAAATAGATGGGCCAATGAGAAAGTGTGACCACTGGTCACATCTTGTTATGAATTTGCTTAAATAGGGCTTGGGGTAGGTTTATTTCGACTATACGCATTCAAAATTGTGCATATATCTTGCTTCCTTAAATGCCTATTATTTGTATTCTCCCTGTCTTCCTTTTCCCATTCATTTGGCTTTTAGCATCATGTTTTAAGTATATGTTAATGTCTCCCTGCTGGGACCATCTCTCATTTACCTTTGGACTTCTACAGAAAAAGAGGTCTCTAACTAAAACCTCTTTTAAAGAGGCCTTCTGTTTCTTATGACTGCCTCTAAAGAGATGGCAGAAAAAACCCCACCACTTTCTAAGAAAAATGTCTTTTATACCCCGTGACATTTTGTATGCTCTTTAACAGTCTGAAATTAAATTAGTGCTGATACAGTAAAACTTCTTGTTATATTTCTTTATTTGAACTAGCAACTAGAGACCTCAGGCCAAAATCGATAGATAAAATTCTCTGTCTTCTTGTGTAGGTCAGAGAATATTATCAACATGTTTTTTTTAATGTTGGCATCCATTCATATTTTTTATTAGGTTTTTTCTTCTATTAACATTTAATCAAGCTTGTACCTAAAGCTAGAAGAACTAACTTTGGAATTTCAGGAGGTAGGAGGAGGGTGGCAGAATTAATTATTGTCTGGCACATCTGGAGAGGGCAAAATATCCCACTTTGCTGTCTCCTTGAGGGATTCTGCTGTGCTGTGTATAGATCAGCGGTATGACTGATCGGCACTGGACCAAGGCAAGTGCCTCTGTGAAAGTGTAAGTTCAATATTCAGTATCAACTGATTTATAGGACCAACAGCGAAGCACACAGCTTTAGCACACAAAAAAAGGACTGGAAGGAAACCACAGCATTCATTTTATCTGTGACTTAAATTCAAGTTTCAACTTAGCCTAGCAGAAGTGAAAAATCTTGTACATACATCATGCAGTTTAACAGGCAGCTGTTATTTTTCTCTAGCAGTTTGAGTTTCTGCTGCACATTCCATTGAAGGAACTGCAACTCTGTTTCATACAGCAAGGAAAAATGTAGCTTTAGTAAATAAAAGCAAGCCAACTGTTTTAAACATGGTATGCTCTCCATGTTTTAAAGTTTGCACCAAGATTTGTTAAAATATACGTAAAATATGCATGAAGGAAGGGAAATATTCAGCCAGATGGCACACCAGAAATAACACACACTTTCTATTTATGATGAGATAATCTGGAGTGAAGCAGTATTTTCTAATTGGATAAACATGGGCCTAGAAGCCTGGAAAATCTAAATTTTACTCTCAACACTAATGCTGCTCACAGGGTGGTCCTAGACACAAGATTCTACAATGTCTCAGCCTTTCCTTCAGTAAATGAAGATAAATGCTGCTTGATGCTGGTCTCATCCAGACACAAGACACAGGTTATTTCTTTATAACAATGGAAAGACAACAAGCCCTAGAAACCTGATATATAAGATAACTTTAGCAATATGAAAAGAACAGAAAACACATAAGTAGAGGAAAATAATAAAGCACAATGACAAATACGTGCCAAATGAAATGGCACAGCCTTAGCAGGACAACTGAGCTAGTTGTCCATTCTGCCCTATCAAAATACATTTGTTATTTCCCATAATTTTTGTTTGCACATACCAACTAAAGTTAGGTCTGTTGCCTGAGGAAATCGACTTTCTTCATCTAGTAGAGACAGGAGACCCATGGGTTTCTGGAGGAACATATCTAGAAGTGGACGGTTGTCCTCATACTCTACTGTAGTAGCATCAATTCCCTCACTCTGATATTCCATCTACAAAGTCACCAGCACAGTTTCAATACTGAACCAGTAAAAGCAACATCATCATTAGATCATTTATGATGCATAGCCCCAGTAACATTATTTACAGAACTCCAACTGAAAGATGTTATCCTGCATTTAAATCACATACCCATTTTATAGATTATGATGTATAGATTATGATCTGTCTTTCAGAACAGCTGATTCAACTAGACCGCATCAGAGTTGAATTTACCTGCTCAAGTGCAAAGATATGTTGATTGAAATAAAATTGAATCTGTTCATTAGCGATATTTATGCACAACTGTTCAAAGGAATTTCTTGCGAAGTTTTCAAATCCAAATATGTCTAGTATCCCAATATTCATCCCATTTTCAGTATTGCTGCATGTGAAAATACAAACAAAGTTCATCATGGGCAGCACCAAGTTACAATAAAAATAAATATGGTAACCAAGATTGCATAATTGGTTCAATCTGTCTGATGCAAAAAGAGAGAAGAAAAAGTGTGTTCGAGCTTAAGACAACTTGTGCAATTTTTCACCATTGTTAACAGTTTTGTTTTTCACTTGCTTCTTTCAAATTTCCATGAATAAGGCAGGCAAATCATAGGTACATACTAACAGACAGCAGCTATATTAAAACAAGTGGTTTCAACAGGCAGATCCCAAATAAAGATATTGTCTGCTCCTACAGGTGGACAAAAGGTGTCAAGCTTTAATGGCATGTTTTTGCTGTACTCAGCTAGTAGGGTAATTACCAAGTCTGCAGCTGCTAGAAGGTGAACTGTTAAAAGCCCATACAGTAGCTCAAGCAGACTCATACCAGTCACCACCAGAACTGCAAGTATAGATAAGGCCATATCTATACAATATAGTGAGTACAGCCAAGTACAGATCTTGGATCAGAGGATTTTCACACCACCTAAGGGGTTCTCTTGTTTCTAAAAATCTCTACAGCTGCCTGAAAAGACCATAGCAGCCAGATCAGTACCTGGTAATGAAATCATAAGGATGCACAACGTGAATGTTTCCATAATTATGAAAAACTAAAAAAAAAAAAAATAAAATCACATCTCAAGTAGCAGCACAATAATAATCTGAGATTTCTATTTATTACCAGCTCACAAAAGCAGAAGGATTGTAAGGACTGTGAATACATACTAAAGTTCTGCAGTATATTCCAGATATTTACCAGCCTTTGGTAGGATTTTAATGTTCACTACACTGGAAACATATCGCTAAAGAATTGTACAGCACTCAACCACCCAATTTATACTGACTTCAGTGCAAAATTCCCTTCAGCTCTTTGAATCTTTTGGGGTTAATGTCCTGGTAACAGAATTCAGTATCACAGCATGAAAGCCATTTTGAAGCCCTAGCCAAAATAAACACAGCACCCCTTCTGCACAATCAAAAATATACAAATGGAGCAACCCATATGCACACTAAGTACACAATTCAGTGATGTGTAACTTGCCATATATTTTTATCTGGCTGAAGCAGCGTATTAATACGATTTACGATCCAGCTGAAGAGGCGGCCATAAAGTGCTTTAGACATGGCATCTCGCACGTCAGCTGCTTTATCCACAGTGTTTGTTCGGATAATAGTCTCCCCTCGTGTTACAACACAGTGGGAGGTTAGGGCCTCTTGAAGTTCTTCTGATCCAATACTTAGCAGTGCAGCAGCTAAAAGACAGTGGGGAAAAAGATACAGGACTGTGATTATGCAGTGGAAATCACTAGCATTGTCCAACTATTACCATGAGTTAGACATTCTCACAAATACAGTCATTGCATTTACAGAACTGACAACGTTAAAATGTATTTACCATTATCTAAGGCTTCTGGGTTGGGAACTTCACTTTTATCTGTTTGGTGTTGTGAAGAAATGGCAGCAAACTCAATATTTCCGGTATTTAGGATTCCAGTCAGAATTCTGTACACTGAGTACACTTCCTGTAAAGGATGACAAGAAGCACTTTTAAGGAATCCCATTAGATATATAGAATATATTTAGGCTATTAAAGAAAAATGTGGGCACTGGAATAGCTATTAAAGCTTGTATCTTGCTCTGAGATCAAGTTCTTTAGCTTCTATTGACAGAGAAAACTGTGTGACAGACGATTGTGGATGGACCCGCCTGAGTACCAAGACCTCAGGCTGGTCTTGGCTTCCAAGTGTGTGGTTATGCTTCCACAGTTCACTTCTGTCACAAGAGATTTTGTGGCACAGACGCACATCCACAAAACCAAACTGCACTCTGTGCACAGGCAGCACTGAAGGTGGTTTTCATAAAGAAAATCAATAATGGTTTAGCAACTGGATCTCTTACCTCATCAGTGAATCCTATAATTCTAAAGCAATGCTGAATTGCTTCAAATTGTCTTCCATAGGAATCTTTAGTAACAATATCGTGCATTACTTTTCCAGTTTCATTATCAATATATCTAAATAGAGAGGGAGAAAGAAAGCACCATACTAGCAGATACATGGGTACAATCTCCAGTGACTTCAAAGCAAGTCCCTCAGTAACTGGAAAGAGCATATATTTCAGTATCTTCCAATTATATACTTTAGTGCTAATTTATAAGAAGGTTTTGTTTCTGTTGCATTAACTTTTTCTTACTCTTTCTTAGTATATATTATAGTGTTACCAACATTTCACACACATCCCCTCACTCGTACAGATCAGATGCACCCAAAGTACAAATACCAATTAAAAAACAGATCTCCAAAGCATATTCTGAGTTCTTAGTGAAGCATTAGAGTAAGAAATCATAAGGCAGTTGTCCTGACATGAAAGTATAACAGAACATCTACATGATAATAAGCTTGATTCTTTCTCCTCCTTTTTAAATAGTTCAAGTTCTCAAACACACACAAATAACGCAATGCTTTACTGTCCATCCTCTTCACTTGGGAGGATTAAAAAAGATACTTAAGGGATGGAGAAGGATTAAGATAGATTTTAGGGCATCATACTGAAAGCAAGAGCTGATCAATAACTAATTACAACAAGCAGTTAAAACAAGTGAGTGATAGTTACCTAGGAGGCTTTTTATCAGGAAGTCTATATTCAGAAAGTTTCTTCTGATGATAAAGGCCAGCATAAATATAATAAAAGATATGGAAATTTTTCTCTCCCCTGTATATATATAAAAAAAAAGTCCATTTAAAGCACATGCGTTTATTCTTGTGGCATCTTGTACAAGGTAAAAGTAGATGTTCTCATCATGAGCTCACTGAAATATGTAGCGGATTTCTCACTTGCTTTAATTGTAGGATTAGCAGCTGTGAAACACAGAAAACCCAACCAAGTACAATATTTCTCCAAAGAATGAAGCCACTCTAGCTTCCACTGAAGGAAACTGATGACTCTTGTCATCATAACACTGTACAAAGGCTCACTACTTTAACAGAAGACACAGTAGTATTTAAAAGAAGGATTTTTGACAATTAAAAAGAATGAAAACATTTCATAAATGTGAAAGGACAGACAATTAATATACTTACACAGCCTGTTTTATGACCCTTGATTTTTCAAGTAGATATTCAGAAATCTTTGCCCCCATTACAGCTCCTGTGGGTGTAAACATCATTTCCAGGTATTTTCCAAAGCGACTTGAGTTGTCATTGATGGCAGTGCAGGCATTTCCAAATGCTTCGACCAGAGGATTTACCTGAAGAATTTTCTCACGCAAAGCACGGTTATTTGCCTTGACAGAACAGATACAGATCAGAAGGATCATGAAAAGAATATACTGTTTAACCATAACCCAATTCCTGCTTCAGAAGCATAGCATCCCTTTCTCATGCTTGTACAGACTTAGGTACTGCATTAACCTTTGTACTTACAAAACAACAGGACCAACAAACTGATGAGGAAGTCTCCCATAGGTAGGAAACCCCAGATTTTTCTTTCTCTGCAATTGTTCTGCCTCTGAGGTATCATACAATTAGTCATAGCACCAAAATCATTAAAACTAAACACACTTACTTAAGGTTAACTTTATACACTTGATTTTCCTGTCATTTTGCAACAACAGCATTACTCATAACATTCAAATGTTATGCCACAGCAAGATCTGTCATTTTTTACTGTATAAATGAACATGGTATATTTGATAAATATTGTAAATAACTACAGGCACTGAACACTCAGGATCAGGCACCTTCTCTTCAAAAAAATACTGAATGGTTTGGTGTGGGTTATTCTCTATTATCTTAATTCAATACTCTCACATGCATGATCACTCTGTCCCTAATTCAAGTGGGACAACTCATATGAACACCTTTAAGTATTAAAGAATAAATAAAGTGGAAACTGGAGGTAGTGTTGGAAGGATTTGTTCATAGTTTTACATGATTGGTTAAGAAATACCTTTCCCAAGAAGGTCAAATGTTGGACGATCAGATGGGCACTTTCCGTCTTTCCAGCACCACTTTCCCCACTGATGACAATGCACTGAACACACAAAA
>JBCJKH010022726.1:13418-32054 GCA_039877255.1 Loriculus beryllinus
AGGTTTTTATCTGGATTGCTACAAAGTCACAAGAAATTATTTGCTTTAACCTTCAAATATTTTATAGCTAGAAAATTCCTTTTCAGCCAGACTTCTGTAATTCTGTAACTTGGCTTTGTTCAAGGCCAGGTTGGACGAAGCCTTGGGAGGCATGGTCTAGTGTGGGGTGTCCCTGCTTATGGCAGGGGGGTTGGAACTAGATGATCTTAAGGTTCTTTTCAACCCTAACAATTCTATGATTCTATGATTCTATAAACTGATTCAGATCTAAACAGAATTTACTGCTTAAACAGGTATGAAACATATCAAAGATGTACAAAGTCAGCCTGATAGGCTGATGTCAAAACTATTCTTTTCCCTGGATAACAAGTTCTCACATAAGTTACTCTACAAGAGTACTTGTTTTCTCTAATATCTCCATCAAAGAGCATATAAGTCATTAAAGAACTACTAGACACCTCTCAGGCCAGTCTACTTGTTCATGCTCAGCAGACCTCCTCTTTTCTTCATCTTCAATGTCCCTGTTATTTATCTTCCTTGGTTGGTATTTTCTGACTGCATAGGTTTTACCATTTTATTCTGCTTGTGATTTTAAAAAAGCATTTTCTATGAATTATTGTGTGATATGCAAGGTAAAATCAGGAGGATTTTATAAATAAAAATAATTATTAGGTCTTAACATTCATGTAGGTACAGCGCATCAAAATAAAGCTACAAAATAATGTAATAAAAAGAAATCTAGCTTCTACAGCGTGGTATTTCTTTCTCATTAAAATCATTGCTATGTAATTTGATTTGTGTCCTTATTACATTTATATTAGGCCATCTTTATTATACTTTACTAAAAAAATTAGTTCATAGTTCCTATTTTTGTGACTTGTACTTAAAGGAATTGATTATCCATTGCTTGATAGTGTCTTTATGCAAAGGAAAAGTGGTTCTAACTCATAAAAAGCATTCTAACTCTGAGTTAGAATAGGAGACCCTCCTATTTTACATAGGTGTGAATTATTTCAATACCTAGTGCAAGTCAGGCTATAATTAGAGTGTGCAGCAACACTTGCAGATGGCATCAACTGCCAGGACTTCACGGGTGTCAGGAAACTATACTGAGCAGGCAAACCTATCATCTTATTTGACAATCTTTTAGTCTCTTCTATGGCATTGTGTCCTCTTCAGAATTTCCAAACCAGTCTGTATTTCTGTTCTGGTTTTCCTGATGTAGGAATAAAAGGCTTTAAGAAAAAAAATTTCCAAAGTACAAAGTAACAGAAAATTAGTCATAGCCATGTAGCATAGTGGCAGTATGATTAACATGAAGTTTAAACCCAAATGAACAGATTCTTACCTGATCCTTGCTGAACGTAACCATACTTTGGTAGGCAGCATCCGCAGAGGCAAATATGTGGGGGGGATTTGATGAACGTTTCACACCATGGTAAAGCTTAGAGAACTAAATTTAAAAAGGAAGACACAATCATCAAAATATGTGACTTAGCTATGTAATAAAGAACTGAAAAGAGGCCAGTTCAACAGAAGGCAGTTGCCTGGTTTTTACTACAAAATTTCCACTGAATCATCTGGAAGAAGTGTGGTAATTCTTGGCACTGCCTAGCTTCCAGAATGCAAATGACAAGACCTAAAATGCACTCCAGTGTTTCTCCCATTACACAACAAAGAGCACTGTACCACAAGGAACAGAATTTCAAACACAAGCATTCAACCAAGGAAATACCCAACCTATACAAAAGAAACTTCAAAGACAACTGAATCTGAAACCTGCCTCTTCTACCTGCGACCTTGATTTAGGCATCCATGGAGACTAAGATTTATGACTTCACCTCTCTTCGTATTTGTAGGGAATTAAGCTGCCTCTCTTTTTACAGCATTCCATTCACTTGTTTATTTTAAACAGCAGCTGATGGCACAGGACATGTAATAACCCAATAGAGCAACTCTTCAGGAAGCAACAGCCTCAGCATGAGGAGGTTCATATAACCATCTTCTGCTTCCTAGAAGAAAGCCCAGATGAGAGACACAGTGGAGGCTGGAGTAATCTTCATCCCTCCTGTGGAATATGTGCCACCAAGCAGAAAGGAACGAAATCAAATGAGAGTGAATCAGGGGTGATGGATGGAGGGAGTGGGAGAGGGAGAGGATAAAAAACATTGAAGCCACACTTTTCTGAAAGAAGAAAAGGCTGGCTTTTCATCTGTGCTCCTACCTTTCAACATCACTTAAGCATTTTAAGTATTTTAGCCAGTGGTGTTAATACAAAATGTAAAGTGAACAGTGTCCACAGCTTGGAATTGTTCTTACCTGGGGAGAATAAATGTTGAGATTCTGGAAGGGGTTTAAGGCTATTAAAATGTCTCCAACATAAGTATAAATTTGTAAGTCAGCATAGCGTTTCTGCAGCTGATGGATAATTGTATCCTGAGAAGATTACAAAAAAAGTTTGATAGTTAAACAGTATTTTCCCTGTTAAGAAGATTTTTGTAAATATACTGAGAACACTAATTATGAAATACTTATTATAAGTGTTACTAATTATTTTTCAAATGCCAACACCATAAAAACAGACAAATATTTTAAAAATTCTTGCTAATGCCATAAACCTAAGTTAAATGGCGACTCCTATTTCCAGAATAGTACATATTTTGTTATACCAGCCTGAGAAGAAAACCTTCTGAAGAGAAAATGGCCATGCACATTATTGCTGCAGAGTATATTTCCATTAGATTTTTTATTTGGCCATGACAAAAGGATAATAATTTTTCAAGGATTAAATTTTAAGTGGTAATTAGAGACTGTTTTAAAGAAGACACTAGCACAATTTAGTACCATGTCTTTTTTCTTGCTGGCATGCAATTTAAGGATCATCAAAACAAAAATTTACAGATACTCTGAATGTAGGTGATACAGTGAAATAGGTAACTGATATTGTTTTATCACTTTTTATCCAGAATCTGTACATATCATATTACTCTATAATTCCCCATAAATATAGTAACACATAAATTTGCCAATTTTAGGAAAAAATCGCTTAAATCTAGATCTTCAGAACTAAACTTCACATTTTAAGAAACTTACTTACAAAATAATTTAAACTAGCATCGCTCATAGTTAAATTCTTCCACATAATACATTTCACTGCTATTGCTTTTATGTCACTATATAGAATACTAACGAAGTGATGATAGCAGAGCAGTAACATGACAATGCCATGGTAAGACAAGAAGGAATTCTTCTCATTCTATTAAAAGAAGCCTAAGAAACAGGCAAATTGTGAGACACAACTGTCAGAAACTGGTACTCAGCCAGTACAGTACCTCATCTAGAACTTCTAGATTTACCAGATCATCATCTAGAGAGTACTTGTCAGCTCCATCCACACGGTAAGGTCTTCTAGTGTGTATTCGTTCATGCCTGCAAGTGTGTTAGTAGGGCACCAGTGTTAAAATACTGTATCAAAGACAGCAAACATTAAGAGGCAGTGGGAACTCATGGGTGGGTGGTTTTGTCATGCAGAAAACACAGACATGCTCTCTGAAATACATATTTTTGCCTGCAATATCCTTTTATAAAAGCAATAGGTTCGCTTGCTGTCCAGTGTAATACCTGTTTTCTCTTTCACAATATATAACCCTATTTATCGGTGCTCAGAGATGAAGGTTTACCTGTAGACTTACTACTCCCCACTAACACAGTAAAGTATCAAACATTTCTTTTCCCTTCCCTTCTCACTCTAAGTTAATAAACTACCACTCTGTTTAATTAAATCTTCCATCCATGTACCTAGCCTATAGTATTGTCATCTAATGGTTATAAGAAGCAATAAGTAGTATAAAATCCTTCTGTTACCTTGGTGTATGACAAAGTGCCTCCTCAGATGACCCTAGATCCGGCCCAAAACATTTTTGAGCCACAGCTTCCATCAGACTATAAATTGTATGGATGTTCAGTCAGCTTGTCCTCAGAGATTTAAGTCACACAATAAGAAGGAGAGACAAACTGTCACATAACCCCTTTATAATCAGATTATGCTAAAGGAATCTTTGAAAATGCTGTGTATATGTTTTTAAACAACACATCTTGTTGAAACAGGGACAAACCAAGAGGCTGTAAATATGTCTTCCGCAGACGGGGTGAAATATGAACGCTGTAAGCACAACTAGGCTTTTCTTTACAACAAACATAATCAAAGCATAGTAGGAGGACACCCACTGAGATACAGTCTGCATCCCGCTGAGTAACATTTAGCATTGATCCTCAATGACAGTCCTTGACAGATTGTTTCTGCATTGGCTGCCATGTAGAACGTAGGAATCACATGATCACACACCCCAAAACAACGCTAAATATTACATCAAGCACTAACAGAATGGTACTGTGCCTTGGCAGGAAACACTTTTTATCTACAACGTTGAAGATATAGCAGGTCTTCTTTTCTTTAATCGTACCTTCATATACTCATGGACTCCTGTCTCAAAAACGAGCATAGAGGCTTTTGCTTTTTCCCATTTATGAACACTTCTACATTAGAAGCTAGTGAACTTTCATTTAATAAGAACATTTTCATATCCAAGATCTATTATATCATCATCAGAAATATTGCATGAAAAGTGTCTAACACAGAGGAAGAAGACTTAGCTATGAGTACAGCTACATTGATAATTGTGAATCACATTTAAAGATCCTAATTTTTTTTATGTCTATTTTTATTCTTTTTCCTTATTTACTTTTGGCTACTCAGTGAGTTCTGGAAAAGTATTCTGTAATGGTTTATGTAAACTGTAACTAAATGAAAATATGCAAACTGTTTTGTCAGCTAGGAAATAAAATAGCAGGAACATAGCAGGTTTTGCTGACAGTCCCACTTACACTTTACATCCTGTATGTCCAGAGGTGGTAGTTTGCTATGTAAGAATTGAAAGAAGGAGAATACAAACAAGAAGCTACGAAAGAAAAACTGTTAAAGTGAATATTAATTCCAGTGGGCAGCGTGATGATCATGCGAATTTGTTCAAAATTCC
Organism: Loriculus beryllinus; assembly: GCA_039877255.1. Lineage (NCBI taxonomy): Eukaryota > Metazoa > Chordata > Aves > Psittaciformes > Psittacidae > Loriculus > Loriculus beryllinus. The sequence continues at coordinate 18,455 of JBCJKH010022726.1, forward strand.
ATTCAATTATTTTTTTTATTAAGTGGTGGGTTGTGGGGAGGTGCTGGTTTTTTTTAAAAAGCAGCCTCTATATTCAGGAACACTACACTTTGCTGACAAGCCAGATCCTCAGAGGAGTAGGAATGCATGTAAATGGCCTAAGATACTGTTTTGTTTTGTGGGGTTTTTTTAATTTTTTTTTCAGGTTTCAAACCAGAATTCAACTTCTTACTTCACTGCAGAGAATAAAGCTGCTGTAAATAACGTAAATCATTTAGAGATAGGCGCACCCCTCAGTCTATAAATCAAGCATATATTTTAACAGTTGCTTTAATTTATGGAGATGTGACTAACGGACATCATAACTAACATAACTCACCTGTGAAGCTTTTTCTTCCTGAAACAAACTATCACAGCCACACTATCCAACTGCAACAAGTTACAAGTATGGATGTATCTACTAGAGGTGAAGGGAGGAGGGGGAAGAGGGCACATTCAAACCTAAGCATATCTTATTGCAGAATGGCTTTGTAAACTAATCTGTTATCTGATTGTGTATTAAACTCCCGTTGTTTTTTCTCCTTAAGTAATACATAAACTTTTTTTATTAGTATTGGAAAAGGGCGGGGGTTTTTAACACTTTGTAAATAACTAAGGAAACTGGCACTACTCAAATACAAGTAAAACAAATATATCTTTGTGCATACATTTTCTTGTGCTTAACTCATTTTCCTAAGTACATGATTAGGAAGAGGATATTAGCAGCATAACATCACATTAGCTTCAAATCTCCTGCTGGCCTCATCAGTTTTCTACTGACCCTATGTCCTAAAGATACATTGACAGAGTGGGAAGGAAGAATACAGAGAGTAACCTTTAATTATTTCCAGAATTTTACGTAAGAAATGTAATCTGCTTTTAAAATATATATATATAAAAAAATAATCTTAAAAAGCCTAAGGAAGGAAACACTTTCAATTGGGGAAATAATTGCTAGCATATGCTTTGCATAAAAAGTACAATTATCAGCCATTTTTTCAATTACCTTTCCTTTCTGATGACATACAAGGTACACAAGAAACGAAAATCAAAGGTGTTAATTTGCCTTAAGGCTCCAGCAATGTTCTGAATCATCCTCTGGAGGATGTAATCTTTTCACTGCCGAAAAAGTGGCAAAAAGGGCCACCCAAACTACCTAACCTTATCAAATCTGAGGAGCAGCATTAGGTTTATTCCAGAACTCTAGTGACGAACACTGTCTGTTAAATAAGGTTCTATCCCCTCAAGCACCTTCTCTTTATCAAGTAGGCAGGAATAGCTGGAAGTGACAGATCTTGCTTGGACTTTGGAGGAAGAGCAAAAGGCAAGAAGCTTTTCTCCCTCAGATGAACAACTTCCTTAAGAGGGCTGATGATGGAGAAGAAAAAACTAGATTGACCACATAGACTTCTAGATCAAAAAGTTATCTTGTGGGCAGGTCCAAACTAAGACAGGAAGCAGCACAGACCAAGAATGCTTATGTTCATTGGGAAGCTTCCTCTCTGATCTCTCCCCTCTCCACTCATAACATTCTTCAATGAATGCCATTACTTTGGCCTCTTGCTGCAGCTAAGCATTTATGTTTACTGATTTATTTTTCCCCAGGATTCACATAGCAAAAACTGTTTCTGTACTTGTTCTCTGTTACATTACTGCCAATTTTTAAATTAATGGCACGCAAACTGAGATTTACAAGAAAAATACTTAACACAATGAGAAAGAAAAGTGGAGAGTGTGCTACTGCTGCACTGGAAAACACAGCCTATTTCCCACACACTGCAAAGACTGAATTTTGCTCCTGCACTTCAAGTTTCAGCTTGGTAATTTGCTGAAGCAAGGTCATAATAGAAATACTGACATAGCTTAATTACAATATAAATGCTGCAGCTACAACGAAAATCTGTGCAACCCCCTGTAAAAACACATAGACTATAATTAGAGCAAGGATCACCTTGGGGGGCACAGTAGCTTTGAAATAAAAAAAAAAAAAAAAGAAGGAAAAAAGGAAAAAAAATATTTTTAACTCATTTGCCTAATATTCATAGAGATGAAGGCTAGAAGAATTGCATTAAATTACATTATGTATAGCATCAGAGAACTATTTCTGGTTCTGTTTTGGTTATTATCTCTGAGTCCAAAGGAAATTACTGGCTGGATGCAATCAAGTTCCTTGCAGTTAATTGCTTTCAAAACTTAATGTGAGCTGGCAGAGAAGCTAGATATCTGGTTGTAAGAATTACTTCCTTGGATGGACTGCTGCTGTAATCCAGCTGGCTAATAAGGGGAAAGCTGCCAAGCCACCACAGCCTCATCCTAATACCTGACAAGGTAGCCTGAACATATTTGTCCTTCTCAAATGATTACAAGCTTAGATTTCTTTTCTCTGCTTGCTCCCACCCACCTTCTTCAAGTTTGATTCTTCATGATGTTCAGATTTGTGTTTAATCCTTCAAAATACAAGGTTTCGTAACTCTGTTCCACATTGCACAAAGAAACAAACTTCTAAATGGTGACCAGCAGTAGCACACTGACCCAGCATGACCCAAACCAATAAACTCTGAACTCTTTAGTGTCTAGAGTCAGCTTGTTTAAAACCTTATCCACGCAAACACTGAAGTTTTTTCATTCTTTTAGACACTGAAACTGGAGATTGGTAGAACACCTTTTCTGGTTGATTGCTATGAAGAAGCCTATATGTAGAACGTAAGGCTACCTCGTCTGCAGGAAAACATCCAAGAGAAGAATGAGCCATGTCTGAAGCTGGCCTCTTCAAAACTGCTGATAACTGGGAAACTGCCACTTTGTACAAGGACACCATCTGAATAACCTGAAAGCATTTCACAGTCTTTGTGCAAGCACAGGATTGCTAAAATAAAAAAACCCCAAACAACCAACTAACAAAAATTAGCAACCCCCCTGTCCCCAACAAACAAACAAACAAACAAAACCTGGTCAAAAGCGTGTGACAGCATCCTCTCTGATTTTAAGAAATGATTCCTGCCTAGGGACAGCTATATACTGGTGGGAATAAGAGTGCTCCTGTTCCCAAGATGAGTTGCAAATCAGTATCCCTATGTTAAAAAGTAGTGATGCATTTGACTTTAGAATAGATGGAAAAGAACAAGCATTGCTGAAACAAATGTACATGAAACAACATTCTGATGTACTAACTTCTGCTTTTTAAGGATTCAAGAACTTTTATAGAAATAGAACTAGTGGACTATTTAACATCAAATATGTTTCTTAAAATTAAACTTCATAAAACTGCTTCTATGACAAAGCTGTTTAAAAGTAGATTAATATACTGATTTTCATTTATGCCCTGGTATTGTTAGAAACTAGACAAAACATATACATAGTTAACTGATAGGTTACGAAATACAGAAAATACCCAGAGCTCATTTTTATGAAGCTGTGAAACTGGGTTTTCTCACAAAGCTTGTCCCTAGAAGAGTACAAGGAACAGGTAATTCAGGAGTGGGGTGCTTATGCTGAAATTTCAACTTCACTCAAAAATCATGGCAGAACTCAGACTTTAGCCTATAAGATGCCAACGGAAGAATACGGAATTTCCTTCCTCATAAGTGTGGAAAGAGGGGTATCCTGGCTGGGTTTTCTGAAATTGAAAAGACCTATTTGCATATGGATAGGAGATATCTGCATCTCACTGTTGAAAATAATTTAAGGAAAAAAAGAGCTGTAGAAAAGGCTTCAAAGAGCACCTTTTTCAGTAAAAAAAGCAGGAGCAACTGTTAATGCCATTTTTTCATTTTGAACTTTTATTTGCACAAACCTTTTCTATTATTAATTTCTAACCTAAAAATAGAGTATAAAGCTCACTAGTGAGCAACAATATATTTGTCAGCAATAAACTTATGACAGCACAAATATATGTGTTAGTAGGCTCCTTTGAGCTCAGCAAGGAAAATGAAGTGCTCATTCAGTTCAGAGGTATGAAGAACTGTGCTGAAGTTAAGCCTAGCTATACTGCACACAAATCAGTTTATAAATGAAGTATGAAAGAAACTGAATATTTCAGTCTGTGTGTCCAGTGGTCAACCCAGATGATCCTGCCAAAAGGGGGAGGCAGCTTGCTTTTTTCTTCCTGTCTCCTTGTTCCTGGTCATGTGGAATATTTCATCCTTTACACTTTACTATATCAAGCAAGGCACCCATGTGCAGTCATTAACAGGGTATAAAATTATCTCTGTGTTTCTGCTGGCCTAGTTTTTTCTCTTACTATAGAAGTTCTACCTCAGGAAGTTTTGATAATCACTGGACTTGCAATAGAAACAGCATCATGAGCTTGTTCCTGGGAGCTGTGGGATAATGAAAGAAGCCAGTTCTCTCCTTTTCAGTAGCAGTGAACTGCCAGATCAGCTCACCACATCTCTCCATCATACCCTCTAAATTGGTACTACTGACTTTCCAGTCTGCAGGCTTGCTCTCAGGCAAAATGACCTTAAGTGATGTCCCAAAATAGGCAAAATTGGCATGGCTCAATTGGAAAGAGAATACTATTAAAAAAACTACAGCTGCTAAATCAGTAAACCAAAAGATGCAAATCCAAAGCACTGATGCTTGAAGACTTTCAAATGAGATAAAACCCAGATGCCTCGTGATCAGGTGTCATCACCAGTGACTCTCTGGGTCCCTCACCATAGAAGTGCTGTTAACACCAGCATCCTAATGATTTTCCAGTTTCTGAAAATTTTGGCCTGTGCCTGAGAACATTTTCTTTTACTTATCTTTCAAATGACTGATCTGTAGTGTTGCTGTAGTCCTAAAAAGGGCATCTACTTTTCTTTATCTCTGAACCAGGGAATTAATGCACATTTCATTGTACCTGTCATGGGCACATCAATAAACAGAAAAAGCATGCACATATATCCAGTGGTACAATAGAAAGATCTTACTCAACATGGGCTTTAATTGGCCTATTTACTTTGAAGTGGTGACTATACATTCAGATGTCTTCTACAGATCACTGCAAATGAACACCAGTAAATTTTTTTACTGTATTATCTGGTCATGTGTTCTTCTGTGTGCCAGATTCTGTACTGAAAATTACATTATAAATGTATTACAGAGTTTTTACAGGCTTTTAATTGGTACAAATTTTCCTAGAGGGTACTATCTCCCTATTACAGAGCCAAGCTCTTTGCTGTTATGAGACTATGTCTATCCTCTGGGGAAAATGAGAATTAGATGCTCATGGTGGTTAGCTGGCTTGCAATAATCTTATGTTTGTAGTCCAGTATTAGCTGTCTGTCCCACAGACTTGTTTTTTTACAGGGATATGCTTTTGCAATCTCATTTAATCAAGTTTCAAGTCTTTAGAAAATCAGCACTTCATCCTTGTGAACAATATGTTGTAGATTTCAGTGGTAAAAACTCACTAAAGTTTTGTCCTCACTCAGCATGCTCTCAGCCCTGATTAAAGTGGGCTGGTGCTGCAAAGAACAAGTACACCAGAGTATAACGCTACACAAATCAGGAAAGACATTCTTTAGTAGCAGTTAGGTCCATTGGCCTTAAACTGAAGCCAATAGCAAGGCCCACCTGCTCCACAGTAAAGACAGCTACTTCCACAGCAGCCTAATCATGTCTCCCACGAGCCACCTACTTCAGAAGCATGGCTATAGGTAAGCCAACAGTCCAGCAAATAATGAGATGGGTACAAAGAGTCTGTTGAGAGTAAAGCTTTGGGGGTAGAGCTTTAAAAGTAAAAAAGAAATTATAATAGACCTGGGAAAGTCAAATTCAGTGAAGAGAAGGAACAAGTGGGCTGTGAACTACAGGTGAGGAGGAATACCAAGAACAGAGAAATGACTGGAAAAAATAGAAGAACCTGAGCTAGGACTTTCTGAAGGCAGAGAACAGAAACAGAAGCTATTGGAGTGGTAGAAGAAGAAGACATAAGGTGACACTAACAGGAGAACAAAGCCTTATGGACAAACAGAATGAACAGTGGAAGAGACTGATAGAAATGACAGGTCAGGTAACAACCTGGGACAGGCTACCTGGTACTATTTGGCTGAGTAAATGTGTGAGTATCAGCAACAATAACAGAATTTAGACTGATAGGAAGGATAAGATTAGGACTAAACCCATTGCAACAGAACCTCCTTCACCACTGCATTCGCAGGTGCTACTGCACACAACACTGCAAATAATCACTCCAAATAAATATCTAAGATGGGTTAGGTGGTGACAAGATCAACCACGAGTTAAACTCTATTAGACGAGCACTGATTCATACTAGGGGTGCTGGAAGCAAAATACTTCTTTTATTCCACTCATGCATACACATAACCTGCAGCAGCTTGTCTGTCATAGCAATTCCAGTTAATATACGGAAAGGCTTGAGTAAAGAAGTGCTGTCTGAGTCCTAATTCCCTCTCCATTCACATTATGGAGGCAGATCCCAGAAGAATGTGTCAGAATACCATGTGGAATCCATTTCAGAGCTCCTCTTGGAACAAAGATGATTTCACTCTGTCTATATCTTCTATTTGGTCAACAGCTAGGAAAATTTTGATACCTTTTGGGTCAGCCAACCCACAGCTGTAGCTAATCTGATGTGTGAAGTGTTACGTGAGGAAGTCTGCTTAGGAGGCTAGATAAAGCAAATACTTCTACTGCAACAGTGGCATAGCTCCCTTACAGCAAGCAGTTCTGGCTTGTTTTTCCAGCAGAAAACCAACCAACCAAAAAAAAAACCAAACAAACCAATACCCCTCCCTCTGCAGAAAAAAACCCAAACCAAAACAAACCCAAAATAATCAACCAACAAAAAAAAAAAAACAAACCCAAAACCAAACAGAAAAACCTCCAACCTCATAGAAGTCAACTTCACCTTGAAACTGTACTTACAGCTATTCCTTTATTTTAACTTGTACATTTTTGTTTGGGCTTTTAGCATTTAAGCTACAGAGACTTATGGCATGTAAGTATATACTTGTTCATATATAGCAGGACATTTAATTTTCTTCATCAACATTAGTAGGTGTTTGTTTATAATAATGGGCCAGAGCTTATCTCATTCTAGACAAATTTCATATTACAGAATGATTGCTGAGCTTGGGAAGCCGTGTTCATTTGCATTTAATTCTCTTTTGAAACAGTGAAATTCTGCCACCCTCTGGGCAGCAACAAAACTAATATATATTTACAATCAGCCTCAAAAATCCCACTGCTGCTGAATAAATATTCATTGCTTTTTAAGCACATTTTAAAATTAATTATTAGGCTGAATGAAAAATAGCAGTTACTATTAAACTACAGGCAAAACAATTACTTGAAGTACTGAACAGCCTCCTTACTAACAGCATCTAGTCAAGCAATTAACTTTAGTGTGTCATGTTAAACTTTTCTAGCAGTCGCTTCATTATTTACAGTTGTATTTTTAAAGATCTGCTACCAAAATATGACATAATTTTTCATCATGCCAATATGTATTTCCACAAACCAGACATTCTGGAATTATTAGCATTTCTGTGATTGAGACAGAAGTGAATGCAGATAGAGCAGAGTCCAGGGGAAAAAGGCAGCTAAGGAGAAGGTTGCATTACGGCTGATAAAACTAGCTTTAAAAAGTATCAGTGGGAAAACATGTTTCTTGCATTCACATGGCATGCAGCACTTTGCTAATCATAGTAGTAGTCAATGTATTAATATCATCATTTGAAACAACGAATGTCTATGCATTCAGAGTTTTAACTCATGCTTCCAGGATTCATGTGTGGAAGGACAGCTGCAACGTGTGTGTTGTACAATACCTTGTTTTGGCTACAGAGCCTAGCTGCTGCTGTTCTTGAATGAGCTCAGCCAGCTGTTTTTGCAGAGACATATCTTTACCATGTACTTGTTTTATAAATGGATGCTCCAAAAGATGGGTGACCGAAGGACGCTTTTCAAAATCCTTGATAAGACACCTGTATCAGAGAAAAAGCAGTCTCAGGCAATGATGATCTCTCATTACAGCATGATCTAAGTCAGCTTACCGTGTGGCTGTTATTGTACAGTAGCTTCTTTTTCCACAAATTTAAGTTCCTCAGTATGCAGCAAGACAACTCCTCTATACTGGAATGAATCTGGCATAAAGTACTTAAGTGAATTCACCCTACAAGTATACTAGTATAAATGCTATAAATTTAAGCCTATTTAATCTCTCTTTCTAACTGTAACGAGCTTACTATGAAAAAATGGCATCCTATCTTGTAATTGCTGTATAGTTAATATACATTAAACATAATCTAAGATGAACAGACAATACTTAATTCAATTTTCTACCTATTCTCTGATGAGAGTTTGATGAAGTGCATGATATATCCTATTAAAAACTATAAGTGAAATCTGTGATACAACACTAGTCAGAACAATTTGACAGGGAGCTTTGTCTTGTTTTTAAAAGAAACGTTTCATTTAGATCTTCTATATTGCAATGATAAGTGCTAGCATAAGAATCAGAACATTCTGCAAACCTACGTAATTCAGACTGGAAGAGAAATGAATGAGTCGGAATTAAATGCCAAGTCAGGGTACCAAAGTTCTGTCATGACAGAAACAGGTGATTGAGTAAGGAATAAAGAGATAGATGGTATTAAATTAGCATAAAATAAAGTATCATTTATATAATTGGGATTTAAAACTGAGGAAGCCATCACAAAAATAAAATAAAAAACAAAGAGGAAATAAAACAGTCCAAACAGAAGAATGATCTAACAGGATCAGACTGCTTTAAAGTACCCCCTAAGTCTTTACATTAAAAGTGTTCTGTTTATCTTATCCACATAATAACATTATTTGAGAACATGAAAAAGAAATGTTGCAATTCAGTACGTATTTCCCTCTTAGCAAATTATAGCCCATGATGAGTTTATTTGATGAGATGCATTTGTATTACATACTTCACAATTATGTCTCGTATTTGCTGATCTTAAGTGATACTCCTAAATTACTTCCTAAGCAGGACCAAATATCACAAATAAAGATTATCATTTAATTAAAAGTGCAATGGCAACTTAATACCTTTTAAAGGAATTTATATTCTATCAATATCAATTCGCAAAACTTTAAACTGAATCTAAAAAAAGAAATAAACCAGACACACTGATTTCAAATACTACCAAACACATTAGCAAATTATTAAAAGTTCAGCCTCACCTCAAATACTTTACTGAAGCCTAAGGTCTGGTCTTAAAATGATCCTGAAATATCTTTGAACACAACTTTAATACTTTAGGTTCCTGAAAACCATTTTCCCAACCTCTTCTTGGTGCACCTAGTCCAGACAAGACAGCCTGCAAAACGTGCTAGTGGGTTTATAAATATTTTGGTGAATTTTCCTAGAACTGCAGCCTCCTGAAAGAAAGACTAAAGTAACAGAACCTGTTTTATCTCCATGCCTCTGAGTGTGAGGCTATAAATACCAGTCCTCCCCTTTTAGTGAAGAGATACATCATTATCCTACAACAGGTTCTCACAAACACACAGAGCCCTTTTCCTTTTGTGATCCATGGTTTTCAAAAGTCAATACACCCACAAAGACAATATGGTCCATGCCAATCACGGTTAAATTTATGTGTTTCCTGAGAAAAAAAGAAAAAAGCATTTGAAAAGAAAGATAACATTAATCAGGAAGGCAGAGGGGAAGAAAATAACAACAAACAAAACAAATAAATCAACAAACGCTATGCAGTAGACAAAATCATAGATTGATGGCAAGTATCTGAAGTGGACATTTCAGCCTAAAAAGCTCATGCACTCATGATTTTTACCATTCTAACAATAATTACAAATTTACCATATTTATGCTATGTTGTTGATATACAAAATTTTTATGTTAAATTTCATCACATCAGAAGTTCTCCAGTAATATAACTGAATTCAAGTGAAGCTACATCACAGAACCGTAGAACAGTTTGGGTTGAAGGTACCACTAAAGGTCATCTTAGTCCATCCCCCATGCAATGTGCAGGGACAGCATCAACTAGATCAGGTTGCTCAGAGCCCTGTCCAACCTGATCTTGAATGGTTCCAGGGGTGGAGCATCTACCACCTCTCTGGACATCTTCCAATGTTTCGCCCCCCTCATCGTAAAAAATTCTTTCTTATATTTAGTCTGAATCTACTCTCTTTTAGTTTAAAACCATTACCTGTTGTCCTAATTGCAACAGGCCCTAATGTCATAGCAGTTGCTTTTCAGATAGCAGCAACATTAAAGTTTAAACACATTCTCTTCAGGAAATTACACAGTTCCAAACAGAACATTTTGTGTCTACCAGAAGTGTAAAAAACATAGAAGTATTTACATGCTGGCATGCAGCTATTAAAATGAATTCTACTCTGAGCTCTGGAGGAATGCACTTCCAAAGAAATGCTACGGGCAAGATCCAGAAGTTTCAAGATAAATTTTCCATATAGATGGCCCCTAGGTGAAACATACAAATATTCAGGATACTGCATTCATTAAGGAAGTCCAACAAGAGAAGACAAAAGGAAAACATTTTAGGTTCTCTATTTAGCTTCTCTGTTATGTGCCTGAAATGCTAACTGTTTAGTTCTGGCAGGTGTTTCAATAAGCATAGGTAAGTTCTGTCAGGAAGGTGGTTTTAAAGACGACTTCAGGATTATATTTTCTTCCATTACATACTCCTACCAGTCCCCTGCTGACTATTCACTTTTCATGCATACTATTCTTCTGCTCTGAAGCCATCAAATTTATATATTGTTTCACCTATGTTCAGCCCTCATTCTCTGGTAGTAGCATATTTTTGCTATCTGTGGTCATTTAGATTTCACTTGAAACACAAGTAAGGCTTTATGAGTTCATATGACCAAGCTAATGATACAAAACACATCCACACAATTCTGTCTCTGATCAAAGTCTCTGTTCCAAATTCAGAGAGAGCACACCTATTATTGTGCCAAGTTTGTGTCTGTATCGGAAGAACAGATCTCTTTCAGGTGGTTAGACTCCACAACAAGGCAGAGAGCTAGTGAGCAACAGTCAAGGGTGAGGGACAGCTGCTTAAATTCATGTAGTTAACTTCTTGTGTGAGTTAACTTCTGCATCAGTTCAGACAAAAGATCAACAGGAGAATGTACATCTCTGCTGAAACTGGTTTAATCCATCAAGTTAAATGGCAAGTTCATTAGGAACACAGCAGCAGAGGAAAGACCAGGCAGGCCATAGAGAATTGAATGTCTGTGTCATATACGCTCTTCTTTTGCTCTGAAACAGCAGAAGTGTTGACACAGTCACTTATAGAAATTACCCCTTATTATGTTTCAAGTGCCAGTAACTGGCTTGCAGCTTAGTCATAGTAGGTACTGTGGGCTCAGTGTGTACTCAGATATTCAGTGCCAACCTGGTTTATCATCAGGCCTGCTGCAAAGGAATGCAGGATGGAGAGCTGCAATGTGACACTGTAAAGACATGATGTTTCTCCTTTTGATGCATATTCCTTTGTATTCTCTGCGTAGACAAGACCTATTAGTATTAGGAAGTATCTTTATGTCCTCTGCTCCTACACACTGTCATTTCAGCTGTGCTGCTTTTAGTGACACTGAATGCATGCTGCTGCTGTTCTTAGTCAACGTTACCTGTAAAATAACAATTCTTGAGCCACTACCTTATGTGCTAGTGAAAAAGAATGCAACAAACTGCTAATGTCACTGCAAGTGTTCAGTAACGTATCATCTACACTGGAAGCAGTACTGACACTGCATTGCTTTTCAGAAAGAAATTAAAAAACCAGAATATCAGCTCTTATAAGGCTGAAGCCTGCAGGAAGGGGAGCACTTCTATTGACCTGCATGCTGAAATACAGATATAATGTGTGAAAAAGTTAATCATATGGGTGCCTGATTCCAAAATTGCCAGTACATCCAGTCAGGAAATATATTCCATGTAGAGGCCAGAAAAAAAGAAATCAAGAAGTAATACACAAAAAATCCAGCAATATTAACATCTGAAAGCAGAAGACTACACTAAAAAAACAGCTTTTATAATGGCACTTATCAGAAAATATTCTTAGTGCAGCCAATAGAAATCCGTGTGTGAATTGTGCAAGAGCAATATTAAGAAGTCCTATCACTGAAGGATTTCCTTCCGAGGAAAGGAGAAAACTAAAATATTTTCAGGTGCCCTTCTGAGCATTTGTTTAAGACCATCTGGACACAGCCTAGGCAGTCAAACAACAATGCTGCAGTTACATATAAAACTCACAAATGTGCTGTAAGCCAATTTGTTTGGCCCATAGAAATTACTTAAAAAAGAAAAAAGTGGTGAGAGTGTCTTGCACTGAGCAAATCTACTACAAGATGGGTTTCATCTAAGGTATGATGAAAATCTGACAATTTCTGGTCTGCTATTTTTTTGATCTAAAATAACATGAAGGCTAAGTAAGTAGAGATTGAAAAGCAAACAAACATTGTACATGTTTGCATTAATGAAAGTCAATCCATTACCTAATTTTAAATTCTAGTATTCCTCATCATGCTTTCTTAGCTGAAAATTAATTCTCAGAATTCATTAGTGTCACTACATTAAACATAGGCTGCAGCCATTTGCTGCAATCTCACAGCCAGGCTCCTAAGTACCATTTCCATTCTGCCACAATTACAGACAAAGATGAAGCATTTATTAGCAGGGGATCAGAGCAGACTCCCATACACACAGGCCTGTCTGAGACAGCCTCTAAAAATCCACTGGCTGCTTGCATTTGGATGATAACATTGTTGGAACTGCTACCCCTCAACAATGTAAACTGCCATTTTGCAAGTAGCAAATCAGATGACTGAAGAGATATTTATCAGTTCAGTATTCATGAGCTAATATTTACTAATGAATAAGTGGAAAGAAATAGATTTCATAAGAACTGCAATGGTGGTCTAAGTCTCCTGTGCATTCAGAAATAGAAAACAATTACTGATGTCATTCACTGTTGCAGCCAAACCTAAACAGAGCAGCAGCAGTTATTTCTTTTCAGATCTATTATAATCCATTTGTCCACAAGCACTTTCTTTGAGAAAAAAGAAACCAAGCAGCTCCAACAATTACAGCTTAGTTGCATTATGATTTATCTCCAGTATTTTGTTTTTTTCAATTATTACATTTTGTGAATACTACATTTTCTGATGAAAGTGGATTACTGGAACTTATTTTGTCTCATAAATCAAATATCCAACCAGACACCTCATCACTGTTTATCATTTACAGGCACAGCAGATGCATACATTAATATCTGGAAGAAATTATCACTTTATAATTTTTTTGTATTTTTTTGGCACAAACAATGCAGGAGGCTCCTCAATTGTGTGGAAGACAACTTACTTCTGCAAGTAATAGAGGAGCCAACAAGGAGAGGTGCTGTGACTGACCTCGTGCTCACAAACAGGAAAGGGCTTGTTGGGAATGTGATGCTCCAGGGCAGCCTTGGATGCAATGATATTGAGATGGTGGAATTCGAGATCCTGAGGACAGTGAGAACATCGTTCAGCAAACTCACTGCCCTGGACTTCAAAAGAGCAGACTTTGGCCTCTTCAGGAACCTGCTTAGTAAGGTTCCATGGG
>JBCJKH010022734.1:0-27149 GCA_039877255.1 Loriculus beryllinus
ATGTCTTTTCCATCTCCCCTTCATGCCCCAAGATACCAATCAGTCCTTTAGACACAAATATAAGGTGTAAAATTCTTACGATAAACTCACATGAGAAAGCACAAATTGTGTTATTTCTCCTTTATGGATTAATGTTTTCTACACAAGTAGTCATTTCCATTATTTCCCCTCTAATACCCTCCTCCCTGTAATAAATTGTTAGAGCACAACAATTTCCTTTGCACCTAACAGTACTAGAACTCTATAAGCCGTACTTGGAAAATTAGTTTCAGTTGTCCTTACCCCCCAGATATGATAAACTGGTTCTCTAAAAATTTTAACAAACTACTTATATGTGCATGCCAACTTGTGCAGAAAACTATTTGATCTTATCAGCACATTTTATGTGCACATAAGTTCAGTGGAAAGTTGATTTACCTCATTTAACTCTGTACTAGATCCCTGATATGGGGGACATTTTACATGAGCCCTTGTTTTCCATGTCTTTTTTTCTCTCCAGTGGCCAACTTCAAAATGCCAACTGCCAATTCAGATAGCAACAGCAATCCCATCAAAGTTTTACAATCCATTTTAGGAAAATAGGATATTTTTCCTTCCCTGAACTAAAAAAAGTTAGAGTCTGCAAGAAAGATCATAAAAAAATAATGCATGGGTAGCTCTTCTACTCTTCCTTCAAGCTGTTCTGTGACCAAGTCTGATTCATAATCTGTGATCTGATCTGTTGGGGTTTCTTGTTTGGTTGGTTTTGTCTTTTTAAAATACACAACATATATGCAATAGAACAACATTAATCCTTTACAGGGAATGTCAACAACACTTTTTTCTAAAAGCAACTTTAACTTAAAAAAAGAAACAAAATCAGACCACAAAAGTACTGAGGGAAGATGTTTCTGGGGCTCTGCACAACATAAACAGTTAGCTTACTGTCAAAACTTACTATGTCTAGATGCAAGTACAGAATATGCTTGGGAAAAAGCAGTTGTCTATCAACACAGATTTCTAAATAGTATTAATTAATTGGACTAACAGATAAAGAAAGCCATTAACACTTGAACACCCACATGAACTTACATATAGAGTAAAAGTGTATCATGATAAATATACCTGTATACCCACACGCAAGCCAAAACATCCTCTTCCCTACTGCATGCCCATTCACTTAAGTACAGAAGGTAAAAAAATGTATGAGAACTAAGAAGCTAGCAGCATAGTTTCATTTCTTACATAATACATAAAATTCTTGTCTATTCATGTCTAGTGGACACCAGAGAAAGGACAGATCTTAAGTGAAAAAGTATACTTCTAGAGAGCTTTGCTAATGGGACTGGCAGAGGCCTCTTAGAAAGTCAGGTACTGAAGAACATCATCAGCAACAGCAGCTATGAGGTAGATAAAGAAAGCATATACAGATGAAAATCTGGTTCAGAGTAAGAGTTCACGCCTACTCAGTGATTCATTTAAGAAACCTACAAACCAATCCCTACTATTTGTTTCATATGTTACTAATCTTTGCTTTTGCTTGTTCCTCTTCCCGTAACTCCTTTTCCACTAAAAAAAAAAATAGTACTTCCTTAAAGTGTCTTGATAAAAATCTGCAGCTGAACATATTAACAAAAGACTAATAAAGAATAAAAAGCTGACTCAGAGTACCACACCTATAAGGAATGGCTTAAGGGAACTCGGGTTGTTGAGCCTGGAGAACAGAAGGCTCGGGGGGACCTTATGACTCTCTACAGCTACAAGAAAAACTTGTATATGTAGTGAGGTAGAGGTCAGTCTCTTCTCCAAGGGATGAGAGGAAATGACCTCAAGTTGTGCCAGGGGAGATTCAGGTTGGATTTTAGGAAATATTTCTTCATTGAAAGACTTGTCAAACACTGGAACAGGCTGCCCAGGGAAGCAGTGGAATCGCTGTCCCTGAAATGTTCAAAAAAAGTGTAGATAAAGCCCTTAATTATAAGGTTTAGTGGTGGTCTTGGCAGTTCTGGGGTTAACTGTTGGACTTTAAGATCTTAATTTCTTTTCCAACCTAGTTGAGTCTACAATTCTATGATTAACTCTCTTCCCCGTTTCTCCAGTTTTAAGATACTGTACACCTAATAGCTCAGAGAACACTTTTTGGAAGGGAAAGCTATTCCACCAGTTTCCTCTTTTGGTAGATCTTGATGAATTTGTGCAACAAGATTTTGCTTTACACTCCCCTTCCACCCAGAGTTTTCCCATCATTGTGTTCTGAAGAAGGCAGCCTATTTTTCGTCCCAACAGCCACAAGAAGGCATCTATGACACTGCTCACTTTCTATCTTATATTATTTTACATCTGGATCAAGAGCTGACACAGAAAAAGCTTCTTGGAAGTATACTGACTGAACATAATGACCAAAATTCAATGGGAATAATGGCTATGACAACAGCTACAGTTCCCTGTATGTACTTATACTTTCTAGCACATGTTAAAAACTCACTAAATTGCAGTTGTATGTAATGACAGGTTGAACCATCTGGTACTGTCAAACATTTCTGATTAAAAAGTTTTAACAGCTCTCAGATTTGTGCTAGGAGTCAGTCACAAGAAGCCATATTACCCATTTAAAATGCACAGAAAACCACATTAGCATCTCTCTTACACTTGCGTAACATCTTTTAAAAAATTTGTCCATCTCACTAATCACTTTAACTTCTAAATCTCGAACATTATTATTTTACAATCTTAAGAGAAACAAACTTGATGTAATTTTTACATAACACATATGGAAGTATTTTTTAAATATATGTGTTCTACAATTGCTTCCAGAGGAAACCTAAATAAACCTCAACTGACCTCACTCTGTAGTAAGTATCTTACAGATTTTAATACATGTAAGAAATGGACTGCCTGTACCTTCTTCAGAAATAACTCCTAAAAAGTTACAACATCTAGTCCTGACAAAATTTTGGTCTATTTTCTGTAGAAATTATTCCGTAATTATATTAAGGTGCAAAGTCACTGAAGAGCTCATTAAAAGAGGGACATACTGTGCCTTAAACCTCATATTGATCACTTGCCAGCAGTTTCTGTGTTCCAAAAAGCCAAGTTCTAAAACACCAAATACTTTTAAAGGCTTTGAGCAAGAGTCAGCATCAAAATACACTGCCACCAAAATACACTGCTCTTAAAAATACTTCAGTATGAAGACTCAAAAGGCATGTTTTTACAATACTAATGTCAATGTCTCAAAGCAAAAATCCTCCATGCAAAATCACTGAACTGCAGAAACAGCATTTTATAGCCACAGCCTAATAATACTTTGGCTAAGTAAGCAAGAAGTTTGAGGTCAGAGTTCTAATATGAGTCTGAATTTTGGAGCCAAGAACACTATTACCCATAGTTAGAATACTGCAGTTTTTTAAAAATTCCTTTTTTCACTTTTCATAAAACACAAATACATACTTCCTTAATTTCAACATACTTCACTGTGGGGCAAGGTGGGAGGAGTGGAAGAAAAGGGGAGATGGGGGTGGTCAGGAAATCAGTCTTACAGTCAGAGACAGCAGTTCCCGAGACTCAAGTTAAACAGTGCTGATGAGTTACTTCTACAATATATGTGACAAGAATCAAACTTAGACTGACACTTGAATGCACAAGACTACAAGTCCTTTAACTGTATGTACACTACAAAACAAAACCATGTAGACATGTAAAGATGTGTCCATATAAACACAGTGGACACAGATTCACATGAGAGAAGTCTGTTGGTTATAAAAATAGAGATAGTTCCAGTTACAATATATTACTAAAATCCATGCAACAGCATCTTAATGTATGAAGAAGTTATAACTAAGAAGTTAATTACTGGATTATTGGCAAAAAAAAATGTCATTAACAGATTGCTTTTCCTTTTTTTTCTCACCCCTGTTTTGAGACTTACCAATCAGGGATGATAAGTGTCAGAACACTGTCAGTTTACTTGACTGAAAACTAAGTCTGCTTCATCAGAGTTAAAACTTCTTTGCTGTACTCAATCTTTTTAACTCTGAGTTTTAAGTTACAGTTTGCTCCATACAAAATGACTTGTAATTGTGAAATGTTGCCCTGAACTGATGTTAGAGCAAAGCATTAGGATGACATAAATTAAACAGTCATGATCATAGTAAGCAGACTAATAAGCACATTGCTTTGCTTATCTTAATGGAAAGTATTTAACACTTTTAGCTATATTCCTATGAAAGTACTGAAAAAAAATAAAATTAGTCTTTGACACTGTTCTTCCTTACCTCCCACTCTTTAGCAGCATCGTCAGTAGCAGATTCTTCACTAGTTTCAGGCTCTTCTTTCTTTTTTACCACTATAAATCCAGGTTCCCGAAGAGATTCCCCAGTTTCTTCTGCATATATCTCTGGACTCCACTGGATAAAGAAGACATACAAGTGATCTGTCCTAGAGAAGTCAAGTAATGATACAGAAAAGAATAAAGTAAGTTTGTGATCTTTTGGGTCATGCCTAATAGTCATGAAGTATTTAAGGTTATTATGAAAAATACTTACTATTTCATGTTTTACTAGGTATTAGAGACATTTAAAAATATTTAAAATGCTAGGGTTTTGTTTGCTTTTTGTTTTTGCTTCATGTAATTAAAAACAAAGACAAAACTGGAAGAAAAACAGGAAACAAGTTGGCAATTGACTAACTGTGCTTTCATACACAAGTATCGTCCCTTCAAGTACTTCTGAAGTGTTGGGAAACTTCTGGTTACAACTGAAGTAACTTTCAGAATAAAACACAGATTTTTAAAGCTTATTTAAAAAGAACTATATTAAAAAAAAATAACCACAAAAAACCCCACAAAAACCAAAAACATGAACAAACTGGAATTTAAAGGTGTCTGCACGGTTGTTTTCCCCACCCCTAAAGAATAGCTGAACATTTCCAAGACATGGAACCAAGATAATACAAATTCAAAATTACTACAGATAGAAGAAATAATACACATACAGCTACATCATAAAGTACAGAATATACTCGCTGCAGCAAGCACCAAGATTCAAAGTTACCTCTTCTTAAGTTATTTGCCACAAATGGCATAGTTCTTCAGTTTGGAAGAACAGAATGTCCAAGTTCCCAAAAGAAAGTAATTTACAAACCTAATAAATGTCAGTCTATACTGTTTAAGCATTACTTGTAGGTGGACAGATGGAGCATTTAGAAAAAGGACATGCAATGAATCCACTAATACCTCCTCTTCATGGAGAAGACGGCTTCAGAGCCAGAGCTTTATGACTCTAGTTACCAAGAGTTTGAATATTCCTCTCTCTTCAGAGACACTTATAGTGAATCTACATACTCATCAGCACGTAGAACAGTATTTCCCACCCCCCTTACTAAATCCTTGTAAAACTGAATACTGGAAGAATAGCAGGAGATATAGAGTGGCAAAACCACTCAATACTGCAGCTATAACTTTCATGTGCTTCTGTTAAAAGATGGAGCACAAACATGTAATAGGTCTCTGAACAGGGTCAGTTATTCAAAGTCACCTCTGTTAAAATTAAGGTTCCTGGATAACATTGATGAAAAGAAAAAGACAGTAAAAGAGAATAAAACATTTCAGATGCATAAGTTCTATGATAAAGTCAGAACAAGAAGCTGCAGACTCCTCAGACACTGAACAAGATAAATTTTAAAAAGGTCTTACAAGTAGAAAAATTAACTTTAAGAACTTGAAACAGTCTATATTCTAGCAGTTTAAGTAAATAAAAATTGATGTTTAAGGAATTCAAAGACACTCCTTCCCAGGCTGGCTCATCTGAGATTAAGAACACTGAAATGATGCAGGTTTGGCAGATACCTACTTTTTTTTCCTCTTTCATACCACTAGGTAACAAATACTACTGAATTAATACTAAATATTTTGACCAATGCAGAGTAGTACCCAAAGGTAACACTGAATTAAGAAAACAAATATCCTACTACCACACGTGACTTTTTGTATACAAAAATTTAAGACACACATTGGATTGATAAGGAACGGATTACTAATCCCCTAAACAGAGAGAGGCCCAGCATAGGTGGAGCAATTTCCAAGATCAGATATATGCTGTAAACTAAAGAATTGTTTCTTCTGAGATGGGTGATAAATCCTGCATTATACTGAAAATGAGTATTTGCTCTGCTGCATTAGCAAATGAACCAAGGAGACAGTAACTATTTTAATCAGCTGACCTAAACATCACAGCCATAGGAACATTTAGCTGAATTCAAATTAAATATGAAATGAAAGAACAAGCAAATCTGAGTTGACTGTAACCACAAGAGCTCACCTGGCCCAGACAGGATTAAGTATACCAGAATCAGTGTGACAGAAATTTGCCTCAAGAAACTGCATAATCTCTGACACTTAGGGGTAGTGGTATTTAAAAGCAAGTTAGTGATGCACTACCAGACTAACTTGTCCTTGTTGGATAATTCAAATATTTTGATGTAATTTCAGTCTATTGCACATCTCCACTCACAGTGAATACAGAAATCCCCAAACCCAACACCTTCTGTCCTTCTTGTTGCAGCCAACTTTAAAGTATGAAATGATTTTATGTTTGTAATCAACCCTTGCTCCTTTAGATTAAAGAACCCCACTTACTTCTAATTTTCTTTATATGTTACACTTTCTAGGCATTAATTAGTCTTGCTGCTTTCCTCTGGACTCTCTCCAATTGATCCATATCTGTCCTCAACTGCAGTGCCCCAACTGGACATTCTATGCCATTCAGCTCAAAAGAAAAGATGGAAAAGTGACTTGATCATTGTGTGTAGGTATTTATACAAAGATGATATCCGATAGCTTTGTTTCTTTCTTTCCCCCCCCTCTTCTGACACGGATGCAATGACCTCCAATACCCCCAAAAATCACATTCAACTTGAAAACAAGTCACAGTTTCCTAGAAGCAAAGATTATTTCAGAATTTAAGATTTTACTAGTGCGTGAACACAGACGCATCATGTCTTTGAATCACTGCAACAAGTTTAGACATTTTTCTGATATATGTGTTTAAATTGCTTCCTGGAAAAGTTTTATGTTCCATATAGAAAGATAAGACAAAGGAACCCCAGCTAGCTCTTCTGAACTCAGAACTCAAAGAAGTAGAGAGAATTTTTGGAAAGCTTCCAAATAATGGGAAGCACAGATAATGACAATAAAAACTTTGTTGCAGAACTCACTTCCTTCATCATATACCACTTACTTGAATCTTTCTTTCATCATTTATTTGCTACAAACACAAAGTCTAAATAATACTGTGAGAAACTACCAGTTGAACCTACATGTAATGCAAGTACATTAGTAAAACTTCAGTATTGGAATGAGATATTCCAGTGTTACATACAAGCCAAATAGCCATTGTCGGTCTGGTTTCTTGTGTTGCTTTATAGACAGTCAGTGAAGAATTCCAAATGATTCAGGGCAAAAAAAGCTTAAAGACCTATCTGAAAGTGTTCATTTTTACAGTCTCCCTGCTTCTTACCTTTCTTGTGGAACAGCAAACCAGTACTCGTGTTTTTTATCCCTCTGTGCATACTGTTGCATTGATGCACTTGCTTGCGAAACAAATGTTTTTCTCATGGGTTTTCCAACCCTGAGACACAGAAACTTGTGAGACCGATGTCGCCTTTTTTCTTTTGTATGAGAAGAACCTATTAGTAAAGAAAAAGTAAGCTATCCACAAGGTACAAACCAAAAGTATTAGCCTATTGTGTATTAGGCAATGCAAGTATATAGGACATATTATAAGTTAGGACTAAGAGATGAGGTAACACAGGTAGTAATAATTACCTGTCCTTTTTTTGTGACATAACTTGCATCAGCAGAACTAACTTCAGACTACAACACATACGAATAATTCTAACATTCATTTCTGCTTCCAATCCCAGATACAAGTCTTTCATCCATGCTTGAAAATATTTCAGAAGGTATTCTCCATGCATACCCTTCAACACTGAATCAGACAACCCCCCCGCTGCTAAAGAGATATTTAATATACATGGCAAAAGACACTACGTTAAGTAAGTACTTAGTCTTGATTCACAAATGTCAAAGATGTACATTTTCATTTTTAAAAAAAAAAGCTCTGGGACTACTAATATGGGGTTGAGATGAATTTTAATTTATTAGCTGTATCAAACACTACAAGCGTATGAACACCACTTCAAGATAAAGTACACTGGATGCTGTGGTAGGTTATTTTTCCCTACAGCAGTGTATTTAATCAAACTAATAGAATTACATAATTACCCTCAAGGTCTGGATTTTCAAGTCAGCACCAGGTAAAGGAAGAAAGCTTCTCAAAAATTGTTTCTTTACTATATTAATTAGCCAAATCCTAGAACAAGAGCTCCAGTCACAAGAGACTTCTTAAAGCAAGGAAGGAAAAGGTAAACTTAAGAGTTGTTATGATCAGCTATGATAACAAAGAATTTATCCTATCTCTGGTGTTATATGTACATACAGATATATTCCAGTTTTCTAGGACACTCATCTTTTCTTTACAGTTGAAGTTCTCATTTAGTGTCTATGCAAACTACAGATACACTAAGCACGGAAAACATCACCCTCATCTAGGAACATCTCTGCTGTATGTCTTCTCAATTAGATTTTCATTATAAAGTTTAGAGAACAGCAGTGTTGCACAAAGTAATTTTTTTCCCCCAGTAAATAAATGTGCAGTTGCACATTTTAGAATGATGCCTGCAGTATACAAGATAGTAAAATAGTCAGAATATAGAACCACAGAATAGTTAAGAGTTGGAAAGGACCTTAAGATCATCTAGTTCCAACCCCCTTGCCATGGGCAGGAATACCTCACACTAAACTATGCCACCCAAGGCTCTATCCAGCCCAGCCTTGAACACTGTCAGGGATGGAGCACTCACAACTGCTTTGAACAACCCATTCCAGCGCCTCACCACCCTCACAGTAAGGAATTTCTTCCTTATACCCAATCTAAACTTCCCTTGTTTAAGTTTTAACCCATTACCCCTTGTCCTACTATCACTACAGTCTCTAATGAAGAGTCCCTATGATTTGAAAGTATCTTTTAACTCTGTAAACTCAATGGTAAATAACCAGACTAAAAACAAATCCCAGAAGAACCCTAGATAAACAAAGCACCTAATAGGACTGGCACATGAACTTTATGGCAGTGTTAGAGAATTACTTTGGAACTGATCTGATATTTGGGATTTTGATCCTTTAGATGCAGCAGCTTAGAACTCCTCTGATCTAGAGCTCAGAGAAGTTGGATATGAACTTCAATACCTTAAAAAAGAAAAATGAGTGAGATGATATTTCCAAGTAGCAGAAAGAATGAAAACAATTGAGTCCTGCCCCCAAATCTCAAAAGGATTACTTAAAATGCTCTTTTTTGATGTGTTCTCCAATATATTTTTGTTAATTTCATACAGAATTTATTATTAAAAAGTATTTATACTAATGGCTATTGTGTTTCTCATGCCTTTGTTTTATATCTCTGCCAATATCCAGCTACATAGCAAACATATATGTTACCATTAATGAGATTCCAGCTTGTTTATACACACACAAAGCTACCATTACAATTTCTTCAAATTATCAACTACTTTTACTTGAGTCCAGTGGTTGACCTAAGTGTCTGTAAAACCAGAAGAGAATCCAGGACAATAATTAAAAGAAAAAAAAAAACACCAAGGGAGACCTTTTTAGCCGGTCTACTCTTTTTCTCAATTTGCACTGCATTACCTGTTCAGCATTCAGAACAAATAGATCATTAATTCCAAACTCAAACATTTAAACTCTGCAAAGATCAAGAAATGGTAGCTCCCCCGAAGTCTAGATATTTAAAACTCCCACAAAAGCAAAGAAATTCAAAGTCCTTGCTGTATGCAGAAGATAAAACAATGATACAAAACTCATAGTATGACTACTTCAGAGTTTTAGTCTAATAGATAGGATATCAGAAAGCGTTTGCAGTGTTTCAATTTTGTAATGACAGTGTTTTCAGTCACCTACTGATAGCAGACCTGTCATATTTAGTCTTTGACCTTCAAGAGTTAAGCAATAGATCTATGCTTTTATACTGTCTACATGCAAGTTTATATAGAGCCAATGGCAGTAGAAGCTTCATCAAATCTATCTAGATTGGGAAATAACCCATAATTTACCATTTTATTTGCATTCCACTAATACAACATGCAAGAACAACATACAACAATTCAGCTGAAACTGGACTGAAATCCTTGGCCCAAACCTCCAAAAAGTAATCTGTGCTTCACTTCTTTTTTTTCTTCCCTATTCTGTCCCACAACCTTCAGTGGGAGTGTATCATCATGTACAGATTTCTGGTCAGCACGCCTCTGCATGCAGGTACTCTTCTGATTATACACGTATATAGTCTATCACTGTACTGCCCACATGAAAAACCTGCAGTCACTCAATGACAGAATCTTTTAGAAACTGACAAAATAAATGACATAATACAACTGAACTACAAATAATATTTAATTGGCAAAGAACTCTGAAATGTAAGATGAATTTCTGTCAAATGCAGAATATACCTTTCTATTCAACACAATCTCAACTTTAAGTTAATATAATGAACTTTACTTTCAAATGTACTTCATATATCTTTAATGCCTGTTACAAATAGATTGTATGTTTTCTTTCTAGCCCCCAAAATAATGCACAATTAAAACAACTAATTTATCTTCATTAGTAAAGATGTTAAGGCATCAAAAAGTGACCTAAGATTTGTTTTAAAAGCAAAAATCACACAAATACAGAAACATCTTTCAGTTACTTAAGGAAAACCACATTTTCTGTATTAAGTAACTTCAACAGACTTTCAAGACAACTTCCAACTAAGACCTGATTTTTGCAGAGCAGTGCAGGTACTCAAGAAATAACCTAGTTGTTCCCCAGACTGATAGCATTAGCTGCTTACAATCTAGCTGTTACTCATCCTGAAAAATGTCTTTCTGTATGCTTAACCTTGTTCTAGACAGCATGAAAGTGTGACAAGATGCAAGTGAACAAAATTCTGGAATGTTACAATTTAAGTGTTCGCTGCTCACATAAACCATAATCACAAGGTAGGCGTGCTATCAGTAAGATGAAATGCATTCTCTGAAATTCATTCATACACATGTACACTAGGGTAAAAACTTAAGTGGCAGCCAACTTGTTGCTAAAGACCATTTTTAATTTTGAGCTCTACAGTGACCAGCGCATCACGGATCAAACTTACAAGCTTATTTATATCTCTTCTACAAAGATACTGCGCTTTAATATGATAATAAATATAATTACAGTGAGGAAAAATGACAGTAACAAAGGTATCGACATTTTCAGTTTCCTGAGCAATATTTTTCCCCACTGGTTTATATATAGTAACATATCTTAACATATCTTCAAACCAATGAGAAATATAAGCAATATGAAGGAAGATGTATTCTACAGAATAAAAACCAACAAAATTATTATGAGTTAGAGGGAGAAACATTGCAAATCTGAAGGTTAAGAGTGTATCCATAGATACTGACTCACCTTCCAATTGCCCATCTCCTGCAGTCCCAGTTTTCTGACTAGTTTGTTTTTGTGAACCCTGCTGCATGTTCTCTCTTTGTTGTTTTGTTTGTTGCATAGTGTGGGTCTTCCACAGTTTGCGGAGTTCCTCAACTTCTGTCTCCGAGTCTTGAGTTTGCTCTTTCGCTACTTTTTCTTTATTAGTTGTCTCTTTCTTTTGAGAGTCTGTGGTATCTTCACAACGTGGACATTCCTCTCCTGTCTTACTCTTTCCTTGTGGTTCTTTTCCTAGAGAGGAATCTTGACTGTTGCCCACTTCTGCCTCTTTGTCATGCTCTTCACTACTGTGTGCTCGTTGTAAAGACTGCTGGAGGACACCTGCAATATTTTCACTAAGTTCTTTTTCCCCCTTTCTAGACATCTCAGCTCCTTCTGAACCTAAGCTGTGGGTACCAAACTGTTTAACGTTTGCAACTATTTCCACACTGGGTTTTAAGTCATTGGCAGCTTCATTTGAGTCTGAAATGACTGTTAAACATTCAGCACTAGTCTGGTTTATTGTTTGGACAGATTCTGATGATGCTCCAGAAGATTTGTCTTGTCGAAGCTCATCTGAGGACACAAGTTCCTCACGTATTGGAGAGAGTTCTGATTCTGTAAAGACATCTTCTGAAAGTGACTCCTCTGTGCTCCTTGGGGCAGTACTAGCACTGTCATTGCCTGTATCCTGAATCCTGGAATCCATTTCATCCGTATTGCTCTTTGCACCTTTCTTGGAATGGCAGTGCTCCCTTAGAGACAGCTGTTCTACATCTCTGTTGAGCAAAAAAGAATGCTGTTATAGCAGGTGCCTTTCACATCAAACTCTTTTCTTTACTAAGTTTTGTTTAATGCTTAAAAACAAACAAACAACCCTAGAAGTGCTCTTAATAAAACAACCCTTAAGCAACCTTAAGCCAGAGCATCAATAGTAAGAAACAAGCATAAAATACATTCTTGTAAGAGCAAACTTATGGCAGACCTTTTACCAGCATGACATAGATAGGACTTTCCAAATTCATTACATTACTTTCACAGGGCTTTCTATGAAACTAAGAAGATTGTTTGAGATGCCTGAAGTATAAAATAAAACACCAAAACAGAGGAAAAAAACAACAAAAAGCTACATAGAACCATAACCTCTAAAGGCAAAACGCATCCACAATCTTTTAAGCTTTGCTGACCAAAAAGGCCAGTACAATTGTATAGGTCTGTCCCACCCTATCATGAAGTTGACACCTAGCTCACTGATAAGAACAGAATGGCAAAATCCATCTGGTCTAACCTTAACTAAGCTAGTCAATGCAGAACAACAGGAACACATTTCTTACCATTTCACCCATGTGAAATACCTAAACCAGTGTCTTCTCCAGTCAGGTACTTATCTTTGAGGATACCACTGTCAGGCAAAATAAATCCCAAACTACTTGGTACAACTGAATGATTTAAAGAATAGACATCAGATGTTGATAAATAGTGTAAAAAAAAAGCCAACCAAAAAAGCAAGCATAAAAGAACTTACTTTCCTCAACATAATCTTATTCAAATCTGCCTTTCAAAATAAGCTAATCAGAAACTCTGTGAGTTTTAGAAGAGCACTGAGTATCTTTATACCTTACTTAAAAAATGCAACTCTAAAAATTAAATATCAGCAAACAAGCTTTATTCTCTCATATATACAGACAACTCTACCTTGTTTAAAGAAGACTACTTTCCTGCAGTTAGATGGTCAAGGTAGTCTGCAAATATCTGTGCTTTATGAGCTGTGATAGGTAAATGTGGCATGATTTTTTTTTCAATCTTTTTTGGCTTTAATGTTAGAATTCATTCTATTTCTGAACACAGTATAAAAATTAGGCAACTGACAGAATAGAACAAAGGTTTTCCATAAAGCTGTTTAAAGTCAGTTTTAAATGCCTACCACAGTAAACATCAGTGACCCAAACTCATCCTGTCCACCCCTTAACAAGCTTTACCCGAAGGCAAACATGCAGCTCCTCTCTTACCCAAAAAAGTGAAAAAAAATGTACTCCTAATGCCATAAAAATACACATACATCTTAGAAAATGAGTCTTACAACCATTTTTAAGAGCAACAGTAGTTTAAGCAGCAAGTGAAAAATTGTGAACAATAAAGATTTGCACCTAAAACTGTTTAAGCTGGACTTTCCTATTCATGTGTCTTTTACTGAGGGATCAAACAATCCTGTTTTCATAGTAGGGATGGGGCAGAGGAAGTGGTGTAGTATTTCTTGGTATATAGTATTTTTAAAGGAGACTACTGGAGGAAATTAGAATCTGTGTATATAGAAGATTTATTCTATACAGTATATAGAATGTGAGACTTTAAGGTGAAGCAAGTTCTCATGGGTCTTTCCAAGTCAATCTTCAATGAAAACAGAAGAAAATGCATTTTTACTAGTTTTGCATGATCAGCAATATGGCTATTGCTCACATTTACTTAAAACTTTTATATACACTATTCTATCTTACATGCTTAATGAATCCTTAATTTTGCTGTCCACAATTTCCTTATACAGAGCAGCTGACATTACTTCTTCCATTGGACACATGATGCCATACTCTTCACAGCCGTTCTCTTGGACCAGAGGATCCATTTTATGAGGATCAAACATTATATTATTTGGCGTCACTAGCAGCACACCATTGACTGTACCCTAAAATGAGAGGGAAAACACATGGTAATTTTTCTCCTTTGTATTTCAGCTTATAGAAACATGTTTGTAAAGCATTTTTATATTTAAGTCACTTTGTACAGTTTCGTGTGCTTTTCAGTCATCTAGAAAAGCATAACCATTTTTCTGGGAAAGCAATTAATTGCACCTACTTTCCCAAAAGAACAATTTCGGTCCTTGAAGCTACTTAATATCTGGGTTGAGTAAAAGAAACCCCAAACAACAAAACCCAAAAATACACACTAAAAAAGCCCCCAAACCACCAAACCAAAAACCTCTGCACCCTAAAGGATATGCTAGGCAGCTCCTGTGAGGTAAACATACACCCTTCCCATACAATCACAGGGCTTATTACTAGTTTTATAAATAACTTATTAGCTTGAAGCATTACCTAAATACTAACTTTTCACTCCTCTCACTTGCTACTATTTAATTAAAGAACAAGAAAAGAATTATCTTCAAAAATTGTTCATGTTTACACAAAAGCAACAGCAGTATCCATTACAAGCCATTCTAACTTCGTGGACTGTTGAATGAACACGCATATTTATAGAATACAACAAGATTAAAAATATTGAAGATTTTTAAAGATGCGGCAGCACCAAGATGCAGCTTTAAATGTATTTCATCATAGCTGCAGTACACAAATACAAGTAAATTTTAAACTTCTAATATCAAAACATTTAAAGAAAGTTGATACTCATACCATAAGCTGTAGATTTTTACACAATACAAGTATGAAGATAATTTACTATACATGGAATTTTTTCCTTTTTCTCCTTTTAAGCATTAGGAACACATGCAAACACAACACCAGTTGCCTGCTAAAAAATTAATTAAACTGTCTCAATGGTAGAGTTTCAACTAGAACTATGAACTGGAAGAACTTTAGCTTTAAGCAGAATGATAGTGAACCTTCAGTCACAGATCTTGAATCCTAAGGACTGTATAAACTTAGAAAGACATTCAAAAATTCTGTGCAACAATCACAAGAGTTGCTTTGTGCGAAAAAAATGTTCACAGTGATTACAACCACTGTGTATGAGAGAGGTGATTAATTGTTTTCAGTTTTGTTTTAAGACAACAGACAGAACAGCATGAAATACAACTACAATCCTCCCCAACTCCAGAAATTTGTTCCTAGCATTATAATGGCTGATGACCCTCACAGTACAAAAAAAAAAAAAAAAAAAAATGCTGCATACTGAGCAGGAAATTGCAAGTTATAAAAAACAAACCAAAAATAGTATTAAAGCCTACAGCAATGACCAATGGTATTGCCATTATGGAAAAATGAAAACAGTCCCAGGTACACATGCTTAAGCTGCTTTTAAGTCCTGTTAGTTGTTCAGTGCCTTGTCTGGTTTTATACATGCCTTTTAGAGTAAAAAGCATACGCTTAAAGTTGTCAAAATCAGCAGAATGTATTTAAACAAGTCCAAGGTGTTTAAGACACTGAAACAAAACTTGCATTTCTATTCTGTGACTGGCATTTCTTTCCCAGCATTGTACTGTGGAAACAGACTTCCAAGGTGCCCAAAAGATCTCAAGACAATGACTGTCAACAGAAGTCTACATTTGGTTATATTGACTGTAGTCTAAAATATAAATTTAACACGATTTCAAAGTCAATAAGTCTACTCAGAAGAAAACTGCTTCTCTTTAAAGAAATATTACTTCAATAAATTCAGTACATAATGCAAAAAAAAACCCAAAAAAACAGCATTTCTAGATCTGAAGTCTTTTATGACTGAAGTTTGAAGTTCTTATATGGTTGTCCAAGAATTCACATGAATGACTAAGACCAACTCCACACATATACAAAATAAGTAGTCTTGAAAAGTGAAAAGAAATGAGACTAACCTAATGCAAACCCTTTCACATGTGAAATTAATCACATTGAAAGACAGGCTTTTGCTAGACTGCAGTTTACAAGCATCAGATGACTGAGATTTCACACCTGAAGCCCTTTAAGACAGTTAACTCTGACCTTCAAAATCAGTTCTACAGAGGACAAATCTTTAAAGCTTTGTCCAGAAAACCTCTGAAGATTTATCATCCTGCATCATCAGGAAATGTATCAAGGAGAGGATAAGATGACATGACAAAGGACATTCCTATCACATTTGACAACAGCTAAGTTAAATGCTAAATTTAAGAAATCTGGCACTCCAATGCATGTTAGCATTCATTCCTTTCCCCATCTCCCCAAGTATGGGCTGATACTGCACTGGGTTACAACTCTTTAAACAGAATTCTCCTTGAAGCTCTGAAAATCAGCTGTAAAGATGCAAGCCAAAGACAGATGCTGTGAATATTTCCCATAATATTCTGATGAGGAACAGCACATAAATAATATACAGTAAATTTTAACCCTAGATTTTTCCAGTACAGCCAATCTCTAACAGAGCCAATCTCTAACAGAGGCTACTCTTCTGCATCAGAGCACTTAAAACTGGTAAGTAATGACCTGTCTAGGATCAATGTTAAAAAAGTCACCTAAGGACTTCCTGCAAGGAGTGAAGCAAATTAACTGCAAACTAGAATAAAGCCACAAACAGAGCTTCTCCAGTACTTGTCTCACCAATTTTTAACACACATAATATACAACAAATACAAATATATAACAGTATACATCTACTGTCAAAAGGCTTCAAGTCTGCAGCTCCTCCCATCAGCAAAAAAAAAAATAAAACCTAGAGCTGTGGGAGATTATTAATCAGTTTTATCATTTGCATAACTTACCTGCAAACCTACTGCTGAGCAACAGATTCAGCCTTTTTCCTATATACATACCCAAACTTCAGGTGAAGGAGGAAATACTACAAGTACTCTGAGTTTCTCTGCATTCATTCAGCTTGAGTGAAGGCATGATTTTGCCTGATTAAAGTGCCTAATTCACTTTTCTGTGGGGTGGGAGAGGAATACATTTTGTGTTTTCTTAAAGCATTCTGATGTAACGTCTTTTGACATTATCTCTGTCCCTGAAAATCTGTGCAAGACTTGTGCACCTATGAGCTGAATGGAAGTGAATTATTTGAAGGCATTTGTGTAATAACACTACTGAGATCTGTAACTACTGTTTCAAAGTAAAATCAAGATTCTTACTAGACTACACTAAGTACAGAAGTGTTTGTTTACAGAATTAGAAGCTAATTCTGCTTATGATGTTCTGCTTCAGGAAAATGGAAGTCAAGCTACCCAACTACCTATTTCCTTATACTTTAAGCCATGCTCTTCTCCACTGTAAGTAAACAGAATTACTTATGAGAGATACTAACCTAAGGAACAAACAGATCTCATGCCCTCATCACAAGAAAATCACGTAACAGTATGGCTACAGAGAAGTTTGTCACAAGTTAACAATCACTTGATAACTGTTTGCATCACATCTAAGAAACAAGTGGTCTTAGAATCCAAAGGAAAAACTGATTTAAAAAAAAGTATGTTTATGTAAACATATATATGCATATAAGATGATCCATCTACCTATCAGTAACTAAATTTCATTCTGTGTTTATGGTTTAAGTATACTTTACTTTAACATTCCATACAGTAACAGTAAAACCTGAATGTTTAAATACCTTGCCATTCGTGATGTACTTGCAATTGATTTTTAGAAATTTCTCTGTAAAAGCTTCCTCCTCTTCGGAGGTGGACGATACCACTCTTGTAGGACGAACACATGGGTGCGCTGGTAAAGCGGCTGACTCCTTCCGCTGGACTCCATCTGGATCCTGTAAGGGAATATTAAAAAAAAATAAATTTATCAACCTGCCTTTTTCAATATTAAGAGATTTTGTTGTGTAATTTTTCTTTTTTTGGTTTGACATAAAGAAAATCCAAAAATAGGGTCCAAGTCCACTGCAGTTTAAAGGACTGCTTTGATCTGAGTTTATACAATTAAAAAAGCACAGCTCAACAAGCCCGTAAAAAATGCAAATGGAGAAAGGTATTCAGAACCAACTTGAGAATAAAGAAAACAATGATTAGAGCTCACATAAAGCCACCCAGTGTCACATGCAAGATTTGCGCAGAAGTTAGCAGAAAAGGTTATTTTCTAACTTCAACAGAAGTCCTACTAAACATCCTCTGTTTACCTTCCATAATATTACTCACTACTTTGTTGAGAGGACAGCAAGTCGAACCCTGTATTCAAAGCAGGCCTACATTACATTATGTTGCTCATAACCTTTCCAGTTGAGTTTAAGTCTTCAAGGCTGGAGATTCTACAGCCTCCCCAAGGAACCTTCTTCAGTGTTTAACCATCCTCACTGTGAAAAATATTTTCCTGTCATTTAACCAGGACCTCTTCTGCAGCAACCTGAAGCTGTTGCTGTCCACTGTTTTACTACAAACCTCTGAAGACTCCAAACTCTCTCTCACCTGTCAGGTAGTACATACACAGAAATGAGGCTGTCCATTAGCATTTTCTTCTCCAGACTAAAAATGCCCCAAGTCTCAGCAATCCTTGTGCCTGATGTTTCCATTCCCTGATCTCTTAATGGCACTCCACTGGACTGTCTCCATCATGTCAATCTTTACCTTGTACTGAAGGTGCCAGAAGTGGACACAATACTGCAAATGCAGCTTCACGATCTCCCCAGACACAAGAATAACCATTTCCTTCAACCTGTTGGCATTCCTCTTTCATCTGCCACCTGGCATATGATTAGCCTTCACCATCACAACTGAGCATTGTTCAACACCTCCACCAGGACACTACTCCTCAATCTCTGCTAGCCAATCCTTACTCTGTACTGCTACATGAGGTTCTTTCTGTTCCAGGCAGGTCTTGGCTGTTGAATTTAATGAGATTTCTGTGCTTCACCTCTCTAGACTCTTGCCCTTTGATGAGCAGCCTCTGCCCTTCCCTCCAGCGTATTACCCACTTCCCCTAATTTTTGCTCCCCGCCTCCCCTCCTCACCTCAAGCTTGCTGACAGTGTGTTCTGTCCTGTGTCCCATTATTCAGGTCACTGATGAGCAGATTATCAACAATATTAGCCCAATAAGGACTCTGAGGATTTGCAATTGTCCACCATCACAGAAAACAAGCAACAAAAAATAACCCGCTACACACACACAAATACCGAATCACTCTGAGGTCAAAGATATGGCCAATTCTTTCAGCCCATCTTGTAGTCTACCCATTCAGTTCACATTTCCCCAGTATGTAACAAAGTTACTTTGGGACAGTGACCTTCCTGGGCACATACCAGGAAGAGTTACCTATGTTATTAACAGTACATCCAAAGTAGTGAATATGGAACCTTACAAGGGACAGGACAGACAGTGAAATAAAAGCTACATATATAGTAGACAGACTGAGATAAATCCTATTTCATAGTCACAGCAACCCTGCCTTGGAGCTTAAGCAACATCTAAAGACTTCCATTTCATACATTATTGCTACTTTTAGTTACTAATATAATATTCCTACTTGTTAAAAATGTGACCATCTATGTTCCCTTTTGTTTTCTGCTTTTCTGTTCAGTTCTAGTCACTAGTACAGACTGAAGTTAAACACCTTTAATTACATTCAGGAACATTACACATAGCTTTTTTTCAGTTCATCTCTGGCACTAATGCAGATTTTGTTTGCATCTTACAATTTTAGTTAGAAAGCAAAAAATCCAAAGCATTTTGGAGAACAGTGACTTGAATTTTACTCAAAAAACTAAAAAATAAACTTCCTGGAAATGATTTAGGAATCTATATATGCCTTTCTCCTAAAAGTCATGTGGTCACCTTTACGATTCACGTAGTAAGTGGGTATCAGCTGAGGATTCCTGCAGCCAAGTCCACTGTGAACAAGCTATCTCTTTCTCATTTATATTGCCATGCAATATATAAGAGGAATAACACTGGTGGCAGACTTGCAAATTTAATCATGACTCCCTTGTCACTACGTGTTATTTTGAAGTGGTTTTTTAAGTTTTATAGGCAGTAGCATGTAAAAAAAACCAAAAACCAACAAAACAAAACAACAAAACAAAAACCTAACAGGGCAATGCAGGTCTTACATAAGCCACATGCTGATTTGTATTTATCCCATATGGTTGTGTTAAGCTACTCTAGCGTGTGATAAAACAAACAAAAGAACATAGTATATAATAATTTCTTATCTTACCTCAACAGAGGTTCAGTTGTTCATTAGCCATCTTATTCTATTTCTAGCAAGAACGCATCAGTTTAAATTATCACAGCACATAGAAGACCCTTTATATTACGCAGATGGCATAATATAGCCTCTCTAACTTGAAATGGGCTTAAATTTAAAATGTCCATCTGGAGTCAAAATTGAAGGACAGTCTAAGATGACAGATTATCAATGCAGAACATAAGAGAATGGATGCTCTCATTCATAATGTCAACAACCAGCAAAGAGAGAAGAGAAACACAGAAAACAGGTGCCATGATTAAGAAAAAACTTTCCAGCCTTAACTGCTCAAATAGAAGTTAAGCACCCTTCGTTGCTAGAAAGACTGTTTGAAAAGCAAACCCAAACACACATAGAGTCCATGCTGACAAATGCAAGTGATTTCCATTCTTTGCTTTCTTTTGACAAACTGAATCTACAAATATCCTTTCTCTCCTTCCATGTATTTTGAAAGACCTCAGAAACAGAAACTTCCGTTATCACTTTATTACATCTTGTCACATTGCTCACGTTTTACTTTCCCTGAAGGATTTCAGAACTACTTGAAGTAACTCACAACACACAACAACGTGCACAAAACGGTTTTGCGACACCACAGTGTGTCAGTTAAATGACATGTAATACTCAAATTGTTCCTAACATTGAACTGCTGACACTAGACAAAACCTTTTGCATAGGAAGATTCTAACTTCTAAAAGATTTTAATCTAGTTGGTTTCTTCTACACTTTTGAGCTTTTATCTATTATATGCATACAGCCAAAGTTTCAGATAAATTACAGGTATGGTTGCACAATTAAGCCTTCATACCTACCATATGCAAATAAGCATACACAAAATAATGCACAAGAGCAAGCATAAGGTATTCTTCTGATACGGGATCTAGTGCATTGTAGGAAGAGCTCTCTGATTTCTAGTAGTGAAACTATTTTCCTTTGACTAACTTCTCGTAATATAGGCTATATGGGTAGGTCTATTCTAACATTTACAGTTATTCCAAGACTGATACAGACAAATGTGTTCTTGCAGACTAGTCTGTTTACTGTGCTACAGCACATTCAGTTTGTCATAAAACATAAACGAAATTATTCAATACAAATGACAGCAGACATATTATGAGAACATGAATACCAGGCCGGAGTAGTTTACAGGAGTAGACATATGACAGCTTGACCAAGCACTAAGAAGAAAGCTTAGGTTTTGAGAGAAAGGACAGTATCTGGGAAAAGAATAGTAGTGACAGATAAAGAAACATCTGAATAAGGTCATAACTGCACAAACTGCAGAGAAGCACAGGCTCCCATATTGGATTTCCTGCTCGGAGTCCTCCCCATAGAATTCTGTTGAAAGCCAGCCAGTGTTGCTGGAAAGCCACGCTAAGCTAGCTCCTAGCTAAGAATCTACATTCAAGCTAAAATACAGAGCAGCTTTGATGGCTAAATAATTTTATTATTAGAGAAAAAATTAAAAAATCTACAAAGGTAGAACTACTGAATAAGCCTTCCACTGAAACTGGCTTCCTCCCCTCTCCATTTACTTTATTTTGCTAAATGAAATCAGAGAACCCCTGCTCGCACTGCTGAAGGAAGCAGGAGGAGCCCTTTTCTTTTAGCTATTTGAGTATACTTGCCCATGTACCACTGCTACAAAAACTCAGTAAGATTACAGACAAATGTTTAACTAGTTCTGAAAAGTAACAAATACAGAAATGCAACAGGAACTAGTATTTAAAATTTCAGTGTGCAAGGATAGTAATTTGCTACAAACAGCTTGCCTTCAAAGAAGTTTTCACATAGAAAACTGTCATTTATGAAGACTAAAAGCTTATATTTCCTTCTGAAAAGGTACTATTTTACTTTTCAATTTAGTTTTGTTAAATACTTTCTCCCCAGAATGAAAGGATAGTATAAGAAGAAAGCATAGCACCTGTAACATTTCTCTTTTAAGGGAAAATTAATTTCAGGGATAACAGGTATACCTACATTTACTGTGGCCTTGTCAAGCTCTGCTTCGGAAGATGTAGGTGAGAGGGGACTTATAGGACTTAGAGAGGGGGAGCTGTCCACACTAGAAATGTAGTCTGGGTCAGGAACA
Organism: Loriculus beryllinus; assembly: GCA_039877255.1. NCBI lineage: Eukaryota > Metazoa > Chordata > Aves > Psittaciformes > Psittacidae > Loriculus > Loriculus beryllinus. The sequence goes on from JBCJKH010022734.1 coordinate 22,513, forward strand.
TACAAAATCTATAAAGAAGATATAACGTAGTTAGAAGTTATGCTTTCAGTTTTGCTTTAGATTTCCCAGCAGTTCAGACATATATTTCCTACGCTTTCTCAAAATAAACCATACAAAATCATTCCTGTTCCTGTTAATTTTAACAGAAATTATGAGTTGACGGAATATACATCACACCAAATACTACTAAATTTTAGCTTTTAAAGTTTTTTAAAGCAGTTATCTTAAGATAAGATTGATTTTTCATCATTAAAGATTGGTTTTAGTTACAATAGAGGAAAAAGTTCAAGTAGACAGCATTAGAAGTACACAGCTGGCCAGAAACTCCCAATACAGTGTTCAAGGAAGACCTGCCCTGTTATTTCTCTCGCTTTTTCTTTGCTGTTTGAGTAACCAAGAAACAGCCTGGGGAACAAGTTCATAGACTCTTCTGGGGTGGGGAAATGACAAAACCAAACCAAACCAAAATCCCCACACCAACCAACAAAACAAACAAATTAAACTAATTCCAAACAACTGTAGTTATTCACCCCCCTTACGTACATTATTTTGGCCATGGTAGGCTTTCAAGCTACCTAGACAGTTTTGCAATTGGAAATAAACACTGGATGTTTTCAAACAAAGGGCTAATACCAAATGGCCAATAGTTTTCACTTGTTTCCAGGCCTGGCTTTCACAGACAAGTGAAAAATGAAGGCAAAAGAAGGAAATTAAAAAGATATAAGCAATAGTGACCTCTAAGAAGTGAATGAAAGTTCATATACTGCTGGTAAAGACAGCAAGTTTTCAGACTGGAACAGAAATACTATTCAGTTTATTAAAACAGAATTGCAGGCAGTAGTATTCAGTCAGGAATGTTGCTTTTAAGTTGTGGCCTGAATTTGTCTTCCAAGTTGGTAAACAGCCTGCTATATTTAAAGTAATAATTTAGCTTGTACCCAAGTGTCATTATGCCATTAAGTATGTTTAGTTTTAAAAGTCCTCTGATCTTATTTAGGAGAGACAGGTAACTTCATGAGATGTTCCCCTTCTAGGCAGTTAATAGGCATAAGGAATTCACAACATAGAAAAAAACGAAAAACTCTTACAAAGCCAATAGGAAAATCAGTAATTGAAGTAGTTTAACACTTCCTCTGGCAGAGATTAAAAACAAAAGGAAACCGGTCTTTGTTGGATAAATAACATGTATAGTGTAATACCTGTCCAGGAACGACTGCTCTGGAGAAAAGCTTATTTAACTGAACCAGCTCATTGGGTGTTGTATCAAATTTCAAGGCAATACTGTTTAAAGTATCTCTTGATTCCACCTGTATCAATTGGGAAAACAAAAAGAAAACAAACCTGTAAGAAGTTAGTTCAAATAGTGGCTTATGAATTTTATCATGTGTAAATTTACCAGGATTTTGATGAACTGTAAGTCTTCATGACTGCCATCCCCTACCCCACCCCCCAAAAAAAACCCCAAAATAAAACCAGAAACAAACAGAAAAAGAACAAAAAACACCGCAAACAATCACAAACCTGAACTACAAAACCCCACAAGAAACTAAACTCCCAGAAATATACCTACCCCTAAACATCAGGATACTGCCCCAAGACGCCTGCCTTCTCACCATGCTTCCTTGTGGCCAGAAGTGTCAGTCACACATACTGAGCTGTAGGCTCAGCTACTGCACCAGAACTTCAGGTGTATAAATTCATTTCTGGGTACCACTGGACCAATGCACAATTGTCCGGTTACACAAAACCCTTCATTCCCCAAAACCTCAGATTTTCACTTACAGAAAAGCTGAAGCAATCTCTAAATGCAAACACAGGCTCCTCCTATTGAAATAAGCTTCTGTTAACCTGATGTCGTGGTTTAAACCCAGCCACGTAGCTCGTTTGCTCACTCAACCCCCCCTTTCTTGCTCTCCCTCTGCTCCTGGAGGGATGGGGAGTAGAATCAAAAGAATGCAACTCCCGCAGGTTGAGATAAGAACAGTTTAGTAACTAAGTTATAACACAAATCACTACTGCTGCCACCAATAACAATAATGCTAAAGGAAGCAACAGGGGAAGAGAATACAGCACCTCACCACCTATCAACAGATAACTCACCTCACCCTACCCGACCGAGCACTGACCGATATCTCCTCCAACCCCCCAGAGAACCAGCCCTTCTGGTTCCCTGGGCATGACGTGCTGTGGTATGGAATACCTCTTTGGTTAGTTTGGGTCAGGTGTCCTCCCCCTACTTCCTCCCGGCCTCCCTGGCAGAGCATGAGACTCACAAAGTCCTTGGTCAGAGTAAACATCAGTATTACCAGCTCTGTTCCCAGGCCGAAAGTCAAAACACAGAACTGCATCAGCTACTAAGAAGGAGAAAAAAAATGACTGCTACTGCTAAACCCAGGACACCTGACTTTCAAGTAAAAACCTTCACTGAGATAAAAAGCAAAAGTACTGAAGCAAAACAGGTCAAGTAGGCTGACAGCAGATGGAGCATAAGCATTTTGAGTAGGTGATTCCCAAGTAAAGAAAGGTTTTTTCCAAGTTATTTTCACCCTGGTTTTCTAAAATGCATTCAGTATGAACTAACAGAAGGAAGTTTTATTCACAGAGAATATTTCAGAATAAAGAATTCTCAGCAGGCATTTAAGAACAGGGATATGACAAGGTAGCATATAACCAATGTATGTTCATTGCACAATGCATACGGCTTCATGAACACTGTACCAGGGAAAATAAGAGAAGATGAACCAATAAAGCAAAGCTATGCCTGTGATGCTAAATATGGAGCACAGCTAGAAAATACAAAAAATTTTTAAAATTCCATTGCCTCCTGTCTTAAAGGTCTTCTCATGTGTCCTTCTATGGAAGCTATACACCTTCCATACTATATAAGTAGCAAGTATTAGATTATTCTCAGGTTTAAATTTTCCTTCTATTGTCAGGCTTAACTAACTTCTTTCGATAATTAAAGACTGCTTTCTCTTCTAAATTCCCTCTACTTAATTTTCAAGGGAAAAGTAGGGAACAGGGGGAGTGAAAGTCAAACACACACTTTTCTTCATAGCAAAAGCCAGTGGATATCATTAGCTGACTTGTATACCCACTAGGTATCTTCTGCTCTTCATTCGGTTCCTCAACAAAAACGTGCAGCACTATGCCTTGTATGCTTTGTCAACTGTTACTAGAATTAAACAACAGATATCCTCCACTTCTGTTTGAATGATTAAACTGGGGCAGAAAACAGAATTGAGGCTAGGGTGAAGGGAGTGAAGGAAAGGAAAAGTCTTGGAGCACACATAGCTTTTTGTAGTGCTTGCCCCAAGAGTAGACCTTGGCCTTACACAGTCACAGAGAAAAAGGCAGAGTTTGAAACCAACAGACTAAACCACCCTGCTTCCATAACTGTGCTACAGTGGAGGTAAGTAATAAAACATACACTGAGCTAGCCTGCCTCCAACTGTACTCTGCGGTGGACTGTGCCAGTTGAATTTAATACATTCCATGTAACTAATGAGCATTATACATTTTGCTGTCAGTAGACTATAACAAGGCACATTTGTTCTTCACAGAAGCAGCAAACATTTTGCCAGAATGGAAAAATATGTGTCTACAGGTTATAGTGTTAGTTAATATTGAGAAATTAAACATTTAAACATTTTATTTGCATTGCGAGAATAGCTGGCAAATAGAGTTCCTAGTGGCTGCAATACAAAGTAGTATATAAAAAGTTTAATAATTGCTCCTCAAAACACATTCCCACTTAAACGTTCCAAAGCTTAACACTGAACAGAATGTTCATCCCAAAAGAATTCAGGAAAATAAATGCTCTCTTTTTATTAACTTTTCAAAGTCATGTTACATTAGGGAACAAATGTTGACAGTACAGAAATAACTAAGCATAACTGACAGATACAAAGAGAAGTGGGTTGTCCTGCAAAGAAAATATCAGCTACAAATATAATGTACTTTGAAAGTTGTTACAGTTCAACAGATAGAGGGCAATTTGGGATACTAGCATAATTAAGGTTCATAAGAGTTGAAGAACTTCCTTCCATACAGAGCTCATTATCGTTTTATAAAGGTTCATTTGTCAGCTTAGATTCACTAAAGCAAAAAGATAGGGTATGGCAAAAAACATGGCTTATTTTAGATAATTTTAAAATTCTATGACAATTCTTTAGATAGGAAGCCATTAAGCTAAACAAAGCAGCAAGCATCTCTCTCCAGCAGTATTTGAGATATGGCTCCATTGTAGTAACTCTTACTAATTCAGTACTGTATGATCATGTAGATATGCAAAAACCCCAGAATATTCTCATATGCCACTTTTAATTGGTTCTAAAGCAGAAATCAAATTAGAACAATAACCTGACCAGAAACGTACTACTTGTTGCACAGATAACAAAATTTGCAACCAAAATAAGGAACAGTGGTGTTTCCGTTAGAAGCTCAAGGGCCGTAAAGATGCTCAGAGGGCTGGAGCACCTCTCCTAAGAAAACAGGTTGAGAGAGTTGGGCTTGTTCTTCTCTAAAGAGAAGGCTCAGGGAAGACCTTACAGAAGTCTTCCAGTACCTAAAGGGGCCTACAAGAAATCTGGTGAGGGACTTTTTACAAGGGCATGTAGGGATAGGACAAGGCTTTA
>JBCJKH010022734.1:33901-46557 GCA_039877255.1 Loriculus beryllinus
TGGCCCAAACCCCCCCCCCCCCCCCGCCCAGACAGAAATAGAGAAGCCCGACTCTACAAATGTATATACCCACTTCATCCATACATAGCCTAATGTTGTTTGCGTCTGTTCATTTCCTTTCCTAACTGAAATTTAAGCTTCCTTTTTCCTCTTGTTAGTTCACACATAGGTATCTAAAAAGTCTGCAGACAGGTGCCACTCAAGAGGTCAAGATAAGTTATCTTCTCCAGTAATTGAGCACTAGAATGTCTTGCACAAATAACCACTTCTGGGTTTTATGCCAGAAATAAAAAAAAGGAAGGAAAGCTATCTCTTCTTCAGGGCAGGAGGACCTGCTGCTTTAGACTTCAGGGCACTGTAACTTCAGGAAAGTAAGAACCACCAGGGAGAAGGGGTGGGGAAGGAAGGTCCCTGTTGGATGCACCCTGAAGGAAAGCAGATGCCAGAGGAACTCCTCCCATAAATTTCCCAGGAGATTATTAGCTGCAGTTTATTGTAGGTTGTTATTTTTATTTAATGTTATTTCCTCCCCTACCTAAGAGTAATTTCCACTCTTCCCATCAGTGCCCACTTTCATTCCTTCCCTCTGTGGTAGTAGCATTACTTTGCCTTCAGTATATGGATACAGATTCAGGTGTTTCATAACCTGATGAAAAAAGCCCCCTAAGTCAAGAAGAGCTGGAGGCAGGCAGGGCTGAAGCAAAAACTAGGGATTTTGTACAATTACAAACCAGGACTTGGCAGTACTGGCCACAGCTGTCAAAGCCCACACCTCTGCTCACAGGCTGAGTGCTTGAGCAGCCTGTTCCTACAGAACACATCCATTTCACCTAACGCCTTAGAAACAAAACTAGGAGGTATTTCAACTGTGAAAACAGGTCACAGTAGCAGAGACATAAATTCAACCTTGTTGATGGCATACTGCAAAGCCTCCAACTACTTCTCACTGAATGAGCCAGCTATTTATTTTTGAGAGATATGTAAACGCATCTTTCAGCCATCCTTGCGCTCCTGTACTCTAGGGATCATGCAAAAATGGATATAGCATAGGAAGCAGTGGTCTGAAAAGACCTCAACACCAATGAGAATCAGTGTCATCCTTTCTCATTTCCTGATGGCAACTGCTACACAAAGCTCATCTCATTAGGTTACACACAATCATTAACTTGTCTACCAGCAGAGACTACCAAAGGCTGATGTACTCAGACCACAAACCTGAGATCACTGAACAAGCTGCACACAGCCTCAAGAGTCACTAGTAACTTGTTGGACATGGGATCTGTGGTGCTAGGTTATCAGATGTCTAGCTGGGCTGTTTCGGAGAGGAACACCAGACCTTCCACAACATCAAGGTGGATGCTTTAATTCTGAACTAGCATTTTGCAGGACTGGGCCTTCACAACAATTTGAAACACTAAGTGAAAAAGTACATACCAGATCCACAAATGACAAGAAAATATTTCTACTGTCTAGGACTTAGAAGACTGTAACTAGAAATACACAGAAGGCAGTGTTCAAAATGACACTGGACCAATATTCAGTCATAATGAACACATGCAGAAATTAGAGATTAAACAACTATAGCATAAGAATGGTCACATATAATCAGCATAACCAGAGAGAGGGATGAACTGTTCTAACATATTTATACAAGATAGGAAGAGGGGTTTTGGGAACATACAGTTTATAAATAAGGCAGCTTTGGCCTTAGAATACGTAACAGTCAGTGGCATTATTCAACAGAAATTTGAAGACAACTGAAGTTAAAAGTCCAACATTTGTGGCAGAGTATCAAGTAACAGCCTCTATATGGTCTTGTGCCACTGAATTTTGGTTGGCTGGAAATATTCCTGTGGCAATGCTGGTTCAAACTGACATGACGAGTGACATTTCTCATTTCTTAGCATGTTATCTGAGGTGAATGGTAGACCTCTATTTTTCTGTTTGCTGGTCCTCCTATAGCACATCCTTCTGGCAATAAGAGCTGGTTAAGAGAATTCAAGATTTGTACTGTGACTAACAATGTCATAATACATGCTAAGAACTGTTTAGGAGTATCTTCAAGCTCTGCACAGAGCAGGAATGTATTACATTTTCCCTTACCCTACTATTTTTCTGCATGATAAACTTAAAACTCAAAATACCTTACAATGCTTCTCAGCTGTTGATTTTCCATTCTTTTCTATGTTAACAGCAATTACAAAGATCACTTTTCCCAGATGAATAAATTGATAAATCAAACAAGTATCCTCTGAGATAAAGCAAGTAAGCTGGAAAAGTAAACACAATGCCAATTGCTTGTAAGTAATAACTGAGCTTAATATGATCTAGATGAGAAAAAGATGATTTATTCCCTCTTATCCCCCAACAAGAACTTCAAGTTACGCATTAGATTTACATGTGTTAAGAGAAAGGCAGAGGTGGTAACCTTGTTAAATGCTTGTCTAGGACACAGTTTTCACAGGACCTTAAAAAAGAAAAAGAAATAAACCCATGCAGCACATATGGGGTAAAGGTTTTTAAAAACTGAATCATAAAAAAGCAGGAAAAGAAGCCTCTTTTTTAAAATATTTGCAAATACACTGTTACTTAGCAGCACATGAAGCAACTTTCTAATTGATAAAACAGAGGAGGCATAGATATTACATCTCTATAAGATCAGTTCTGCTTAACAGCCATTAGATCTTTAAATTCTATTAATATATAAACAAAAAAGATTAAAGTAGGAAATCTTCATATTCCATAAGGCCTGGTGACTTGGGTTTCCTAACAGCAGGAGCTACATCTCCATAGAGGGACTGTCTTATTGATCCTCCTCCCTCTCCTGCAGACAGATACGCTTATGCTAACTATTGAAATATCCTCCAGTATCTTCCAGTGTCTTAATAACCAGAAAAAAAGAGGCCTTAATAGTAGCCTACCAGATGCTCACAGCCTGCAGTTCTCTAGCCAAAATGGTAGGTTTTCAGACCAAGGCAGCATCATAAACAATGCCCCCTTTAATGCTCTCTTTAAGCAACTGCTACGTATTTGTGATTCAGTCTAACAGTCATGCTCTCAACACTCTTGATCCTTACCACTGCTCTCCACATGATGCTTTTGTTCACATTTTTCTCAACCAAAATCCCAAACTAAATGCATCCAAGACGTTGTTAATACTGCGTCAGCACCTCGACACATCAAAATAGTTTTCCCGCAACAGATTCAGCACTGATTCAAATTCTTTTTGTGATCCTCCTAACACATAACAGTAAGCTTCCTTTCCTGTTCCATCTGGAATATGCATGTATACAGTTTAATCATTTTATAAGTTTACTGCATTAGGTTTGCAGATGACATCAAACTGGGGGGCCCAGGCAACAGACTTGAGGGCAGGATTACTGTGCAGGGGGACCTGGAGAGGATGGAGGATCAAGCTGACAGGAACCTTATGAAATTCAGCAGAACACTCCTCTGCATGGGAAGGAAGAGCCTTTGTGCTGTACTGGGTGCCACCGCCTGGCCAGGGAGCAGCTCTGCTGAAAAAGCCCTCCCGTACCTTCTAGCTAATTTCCACATACCTATCAAGACAACAGAGCCAGGCTCCTCAGGAATGTGCCATGGAAGAACAAAAGACAACAGACATAATAGACCAAAAGGAGAGCTTCTGACTGGATAAAAGGTAAAAACCTAATTGCCCAGAGCAGCAGCTGTACAGTTTCCATTCTCGGACATTTTTGAGGCCCAGCTGATTAAGCACTGAGAACCTAACCTGAGAACACTGCCTTCTCTGCTTTATGCAGGACTAAACCATCTTGCTTGCAATTTGAGTTATCGATAACTATGACTTTTCCCGACATTCTTCTGGCAGGCAATGCAGACGCACATGAGGCCACCACCAAACAAAGCCCGAGGAAGAGCCACGCATATAACACAATGAGGCGCATTGCTTACTGGCGAACAGAAATTTATCATCCATACATGTAGTAAGTTGAAAAGCAGCCACATGCATGCAGGATGTCATAAAGCATCAGCTTCAAAACTGTTTTACTGCTGGAAATGGGAATTAACCAGAAAAAATAAGACATGAATGAAACATGACGCATTAAAACAAAAATGCAATGCAGCCAAACGACACTAGATTACTAGAATAAACTATACTGAGATTATAAACTAACCTGGCACATAACTGGAGCTCCTATAAACTGAACTTCAGTAAAACATTTGATAGATAAGAATCTTACTGAACAGCAAAAGCAGACTAAGAATTGTAAACATGCCAAAAATTCAGTAGAGGGGAGAGTGAAATAAAAACTAGCAGAATGGAGAGGTCTATTAATGAGTTCCCAATGGACTAGTTTTGAAACCAGTTCAACTGTACACCAGCAAACAAACTCAGAAGCACAATCAACAACAAAAGCCACAGAAAAAGTCCCAAAGCTTGGAGGAAAAAACCCAAAACAAACTAACCCAAAACCAAACCAAAGCACCAACAAAAAAACCCAGCAGGGCAAAATGCAGCAGTACAAACCATAACATGAAGTAAAGTATCATTTAGCATCACATCCACCAAGGGAATCGTCAAGCACTCCTATCTACTAGTAGTGCATAAGTTGGAAGATTGTGCATACATTAACATATCACAAGATGATTGAGTCATCAGCCCGATACATTCCAAGACTACATTTGCTTCTTATGCTTGTACCCACTGAAGTATTTTCAGACATGAAAATGAAGCATTAGCGTTTTTGTAAAGGGTGCTGGTACATTTCACATGCGCTTCATCCGGAACAGTATGTACAAGAAAACTTGCAGAAATTTGTCTCTCCAGTTTGAATCCTCGCTCGTATTTTATTATACACCTGTTAACTTCTTGAAAATGAAGTACTGAGTAAGGATGAAGTGAAAAAAATCACCTACCTTATTCTTATGTCTGTTTTACTCTGAGACAGACCTTTAGATACTAACTTTTACAGGAGGACTTGACAGATGTACCATAACTTGGACCTGCACATCTATCTTTCAAATGCACTGCTGCTGCCTTCATCATGGTACAGAGGAGTGACAAGCCACATGGTTTAACAGGTATACTGTGTATGGTTATTTTACTGGCCAACTCAAAAATTGATGGGAAAACCGTAAGTAAATAAACCCACAGGCCACACAGTTCAGAACTGATCAAGTTGAGCCTGAAAAACAACAACAAAAATTCTTTAATAGAAGGCAGCTAGAACAATTTCTCTGACAGACTGGTTAAGAGGATTCTCTGAGCAAGTAGTTCTGAATGACTGGCTTTCATTTCTTAAACTTCGGTACTTTTTGAGAGACATACTGCAGGAAGTCAAGATTGCCTGTGCAGTATACCTTCTCCCTCAAGAAGTGACTGCAGACAGAAGTGAAATGAAAATGCTTAGGAGGGAAGAAGGATGAGACTCCAGGCATGGATTCACATCCTCACAGAATCCAAGTGTTACCTGGAGAAACGTCTTGAGTACATCTATTTCAGCCTCCAGTCTGAAGCAGCAATATTGTCAACATCAAATTAGGTCAGCTTAAAACTGTACGCAGTGCCAGGCATGGACCACTATCCTACGTGAAGTTTACTCTGTTGTCCAGGACCTCTCAAGCCAAAACTCGTGATCTACTTTCTTCTCAGGAGTAAGAGAAGAGAAAAGAAGGGGCAGCAGCCATGATTAGATTGCCTCAAACCCACCATGGTCTTCTCTTTGCAAGGTTAAAGCCCAGCTCCCTCAATCCCTCCTCACAGGTCGTAAACATGGAACCTCTGCAGTTTCTCAGAAGCCTCCTCTAACAACAGTACACCAAACCAAAGAGCATATTCATAGTATGGCCCCAGCAGTGTCACTGAAAAGAAGAAAACACATGCCCATTACTGCTGGCCACAGGCCCTCTTTCACAGCAGACAACACAAACAGCACAATAAACTGAGATATGCTGTTGGCTCATTTAAGAGGTTTGTATACATGAGACTCAAACTGAACATTCAAGTTAATTCTGCAAAAAAGATAACCCTCAATCACACATTCTCTAAAGCCTTCACTAGCATTTTCAAGCAAATAAAAATACATGCAACTTTGATTTGCTAACATCTACAATACTACCAATAAACACGAAAGCTACATTCCATTCCAGGTGAATCTAGGCATACGTACATACTAGCTCTTTCTAGAAATTATCAAGAGATTATCTTCAGAAGTATTTCAAAGCCCACAAGGCTGTTTTGCTGTTCTTTTTTGTTTGTTTTGTGGTTTTTTGTTTTGTTTTGGTTTTGTTTTCTTAAGGAATTCTACACTGAAATTACTGGTAGCACCTTTACTAAAGTCATATACTTTCTCCAGAATTTCTGGCTCTCCTTGCATTTTTATCCTCCACCACAATCGTTAATAGATAAAACACCTTCCTAAAGTTATTTCACTGACTTGGCTGCTGACACAAACAATGCAAACTGGTTGAACAGGTTTACAGTCTCCTGTGGCACTACTCAGTCTCCCAGCGTCTCCTCTTTCTCCCTACTAAGAAATACTATAAACTGTTCTGCATATACCCAAAGTCCTACACAGGCTCAGAACAGTGATTTAAGGCACCCCATTTGATCAGACTCACCCCCTGGACTTGGAAGCCCTGTAGAGCTGTTCAATTGTTTAGAAAGACAAGAAAGAAAACAGTAGAACTTAAATCTACAAATATTACATGAAAAAAATGAGACCAGTAATTTCACTTCTACAATATAGTACAATAAACCCAGTTGTTTCGTTTCAGAAATGTGGAAACAGGGCTTTAAGGTATTTGGGAAAAACTCTTTTTCTAAGAAATAATGCATATTCAAAACTGAACTATGCAATAACAATGAACACTGACAAGATCTTTCTGAAAGTCTTAAACGGGGGAAAAAAACCTAAAAGAGTAAAAATTAGGCCTGGATCCTGAACACCACACACAGAGACTGAACATTTGCAGTAGCTGGGATTTGCCATTAAGGTTTAAGTTAATGTCAGGGGAACCATCTCTAATTAAAACAGCTCGGATTTCAATTGAAGTATTCTCATCATTGTTACAACTTCTACAGCACTCATTACCAGGGTACAAGCAGCTTGTAGAAGCCAGCAAAACACTTGCCAAAGAAGAATCCTACAGTCACAAGTATTTTTTCTGCCTGTAACTGACCCTGTGAGACCCTGTCCCTGACTCCCTGTGAGGGAGAAGACAGCAGTCAAGATCTAATTGCCTTGCACAGTGTGCTTTGCCTAGGTGAGGAAAACCCCTCAGTATGGTTCTGTCAAAAAGGTACATCAAATAATATACACACAGAAGCCTACACTGTTTTCCAGAACTGCAACCATATTTCATTAACACAAATCTTAATTATTACATTATGAAAGTATCTGAGGAAATACTTTTCCTGCTCAAAGCCAGGAAAAAGCCAAAAGATTGTAACACAGTCTAAGTTGATCCTCTGTCAGAGGGCAAGAGCAGAAGAGTCATAGAGATCTTTTTGCTTCAAGAAATCACACTTATCACAGCAGACGTTTTAGACCAACAGCTGAACACATGGCCTTGTAATAATTAAAAGGCCAGCAGATGCTGAAGAGTTTTACTGACATTTCACTTCTGCAAAAGAACATAAGCAATCTTTGTCAACAAGCCTTTAACAATATGTACAGGCCTTATTCAAAGTACTTAATTGCACTGCTGAAAACCAACTTACTGTTTCCTTTTCTTTCTGTATGTCTTAGGGAAGAGGGACACAGAATAAAGAAAGAGGTATTGTAAATACAGATAGTTATCTATTATTCCTCTGTGCAAGAAGTGTTATTTAAGGCACAAAAGGAGACATCATCTACATCCAATAGGCTGCATGAGAATTCCTACTGCCTTTCCTACTAAAGCAACAGACTTTGTTTCTCTTGAGGAAAAAACTATTTTACTCTTCTACATGGAATAAATGAAGAAATTTAACTGTCTTTAATAATACCTTTCAGTAGAGACCTGACTTCAACCTTACCTACAGACCATGATAAAGCTGCAAACCACCCAGCAGAAAGCTTCTTGAAACGGGAAAAAAGGGCAAGATTTACTATTCATTGTATACTAGTCTTGATATTTTTATAAAGTACTTTCACAAATTTAACTTTACACTCTTTCCAAGCAATCCTAAGGCCATGCTACTTTTACTAGTTGTGTTACAGTTTGTTTTTAACTTCCACAGTAGCATTGCCTCCCTAGAGTCCTTATGGCCCAGTCCTCTTCTGCATAGTCTGTGTATATTATCTGTCCACCCCTCCAGTTCTCACGGTATTGTTTGCCAACCTGGGTGCTCACTTCAGATGAGTACATTACAATATTCATACTTACAGGCCAAAGGCCTCTTGCTCTCAAGCACAGGACAAAGTCTCCGGACTGTCCTGTTGGATCACTGAAAGGCAGAGCCTTACTTCTGCCCCTACCATCACCAAACCTACTTCCAAAGCCTGTTCTTCAGTAGCACACAGGAGTCAGACACCACACGCACACAACAGAGCTCTCACTCCAGGGAGCTTGTGTTCTAGTCACCTTCCCTCACCCGACTCAGTAACAGTACCAAAAGTGCGTGTGGGAAGGCAGCAGGTAACGAAAGGAAGCATAACAGCACTGCCGTGAAATCAGGAAGACGTACAGCACAGCAAGGCTGGCTTTTGTACTCCACTCGTCCTATGCCACCCCCGTTTCGGGGCGCAGGCTCCGCTCAGGCAGCCACTGGGCACAGGCAGGAGCCCCGGCCCCGCAGCGGTACAGGCCGTGGCCCACGTACCGCACCCCCACCTCAGCCGTCTTCTACCGCCGCCGCCTCGCTCAGCCACCGCTCACAGGGGCCAGAGGGAGGCCCAGAGCCCGCTGCAAGTCTCCCGGCCCCGCTCCCCGCTGGGAAAGTGGTCCTCTCCTCTTCCCCTCCTGCTCCCATTCGCGCTTCTCCAAGTCCGCGCCTCTCCAGGAAAGCTCGGAGGAGATGAGAAACCGAACCCGTTACCGGGGAGGCTCCTGACCGGCCGTGGACCCCGCCGGTCCCCCACCCCTTTCCCGCCTGTACCTGGCGCCGGCTCGGCGGGACTCTGCGCCTCCCCGCTCCGGCCGTCCTGGAAGCGGACCTGGCGGAAGCCGGCGGGCACGACGCCCCAGAGGCGGCTGGCAGTGCCGCGCAGGAGGCGGCCGCCCTTGCCGGTGAAGGTGGTGAGGTAGTCCATGGCGGGGGCTACCACCGGCCGCGGAACCCCATGGCCGGGCCGGAGACGCAGCTCCGCCAGCCCCGCTCCACAACTTGGGCAAACTTTGGAGCTCGGCTCCGCCTCCATTTAAAGGGGCCGCGCTGCCGCCGGCGGCGCTGGGCGCGGACGGTTGCGATCCGGTAACCGCGTAGGGAGCGGGCAGCGACAGCCGAGGGCACGGGCCCTGAGCCCACCCTTGCTCCCCTCGCCAGCTCGGGGCGGGACCCGGAGCATGGGCCTCGGCCGCGGCCGGAGCAGATCCGCTGGCGCCTCGCGGGGCCGGGTGTCGCGGTGCGGGGCCGTGCGGGCGAGGCCGCTCTCCGGAGCAGGGGCAGCGGCTCCTCAGGCAGAGGCGCCTCACAGCTTACCACGAGTCAGTGTTTTTAGTACAGGCCGGCGCAGCCAGCAGGCAGGCTCCCGAACTGCTCTGCTGCAAGCAGGTGGCCCGTCGTGGGCACGGCTGTGAGGGGTGAGGCCCGAGGGCAGGACGGGTGGGCATCTGGATCTCCTCACCGCCTGCGTGACCGCTTGGGACATCGCTGGCTTTCAGTCTCAGGCAGGCTCACGGCTACCTGTACATCTTCATGAACTTACCTCCATCTGGGGTTTTAGTTATGTTTTGTGAAAGCTCACTGCTTAACAAGCATGTGCTGCAAAGCTTTGTATTAACTTTACAACCTTTATGTTGCAGCTTTCCTTTACTAAGAACCATGGCAATCAAGAGTCAAGGCATCTTTTAAATCTTCTCACAGTTTTTGATACTAAGATGTTTTACCACTGTGAATGTGAAACAAGACCAGCCGTGAGTAGCACTGTCTGGTTTTGCTGTTCTGCTTTCATCCCCCACGCTCAGTTTCCTGTCATCTGGGATGACACTGTCCTCACTGTGCTCGGCCAGCCCGTGTCCCCCTGCCCTCCTTCAGTTCACCCTTCCTGCAGAACCTACTAGCTACACGATTAAAAAAACATTTGGTTTGTGGTGGTCATTTGTGCCCTCCCGTTTTTTGTCCTCGCAATTCTTGGGACTTCTGAGGTTTGGAGAAACTAAACCAGTTAGGGCATGATCCGGCATTTTAACAGAGAAAGAAATACCTAAGACATTGACTATGTTATTAAAATCTGCTTTACAATGTGCGTTCTGCAAGTACTGAGGCTGGAAGAACAGCCATATCGTTATATTTAATACCTGTGCCATAGACCTTAAAAACAGATCTATAATGTGCTTATATTCTAAACAGAGAATGATGCAATTATATAGTGCATTTAGCTGCAAATGAAAGTATTGTTTAATAAAAAATGCTCTTGTAGAGCCAAATCTATTGTGTATATGCACAACAGAGGAACAAAGTGCTGAGCTATCTCAACTCCTATTCACTTGTAGCAGCTGCTCAATTAAATCAGAGTTTTAACGTCAGCATTTTAGAGCACTTATTTCTGAGGGTTACTTGATGTAAACAGTACACTCAAATCAACCTTTCTACTACTTAAATCAGTTCCTGCTCAGGAGATAATAATGCTCAACACTCCTTCCCTCCCTCCCCCTCCCCCCCCCCGCCCCCCCAAATAAAACATTTTATCTGAAACAGAACAAGAAATTTTCAGCAGAATTAGCTTTCCTTCCCTCTCTCCCCCCAAGACCTGCCAATAGAAATGGGTACATAATCTATCTGTTCCAGGAGCAATGAATAAATCAGTCACTGCATGGTCTAAGTACCACTCAATGTTTGGTATATAAACTATTCTGCCTACTAGATCTGTCTTCCCCTAAACACTGTAATTAGTTTTCATTTCATTACAGTGTTTCTGCTGTGCAGGAGCTATGGTTGGTCTTTAGCCCTGTTGATTCTATTTTAGGCAAAATTTACCTACATCTTTGCACCAGGCATTAGTTTACAAAGGTGGTGCTCTGCACTTTTGAAACTTTGAGCTAGCTTGTCCACCAGAATTCTAGGCACATACACACCTCTCTTTTTTATACTGATTGCATGTATTTCCTCTGTGGTTTGGAATAGTTCTGTTTTTTTTCTTTCTCTTCCAACCCTATATATCAGAATCATAGGATTGTTTAGGTTTGAAAAGACCTTTAAGATCACTGAGTCCAACCTTTCACCCAGCACTGCCAAGTCCACCACTATACCATGTCCCAAAGTGCCACATCTACACATCTTTTTAAATACTTCCAGAAATGGTGATTCAGCCACTTCTCTGGGCACTCTGTTCCAGTGCTTGCCAACCCTTTTAGGGAAGAAATTTTTCCTAATATCCAATCTAAACCTCCCCTGGCCCATGAGGCCATGTTTATTGTTATATTGCAATGATAGAGGCTACAGATTCAGATTCAGCTAACATTCTGAAGCATTCAAAGTAAATATTTTGATAACTGTGAATTAGTTACATTTTAGCTGTCTTATTCTGCTTTGTTCACAGGTAGTCTAACTAAAGTATAAAACAATCACCAATTACTGCAATACAATTTTCATTAAAATCATTGCCCACACTCAGAAGCATCCATTTAGCAATGTTTTTACCTAGGAAGAACAAATCCTTCAATTGAACTGTCTTAACTGTAAATACAAGATTTAGGTATCTGTGTTCAGAAAACAGTAGTACTCTTTAAGATCAGAGACACTCATTGACTACTGATAAAATTTAAAGGCATTAAGGTAATACAGTTATTAATAGTACATTGTTATTACATTGTGAAGAATACAGTCAGAGCTATACTATTTCAGTAGGCCTCTTCAGCACAAAAACCCAGTAGTACTATTGTGGTCTTTAAGATACTGTTTCTACTTTGTTGTGACATACCTATGATAGCAAGATTTTTGACAAAGATGTCTGGTCTGAAAGGCTTAATCCCCATGGTGTTCATAACATCTAATATACTGGGATCTAAGATTATAGGCCACATTTCCTTCTGAAAAGCTTTGTAACATTCCTCAACTTTTTAATGGATAGTAAAGACGTAAACATTACATACATAAGCAATGAGTGTCCCTTTTGCCATAGAACGAAACCAAATGTAAATATGTTCTACAATATTTATAATATTTTTTTACACTTATATTGATCTTGAGCACCTTTATAGAAACTTGACCATTGCTGCATTTATTTGCTCAGTGTCTAGAAACAACCAGGATTTCACTGAGGTGTGGTCTAGTGTTTCTGTTTGATCTCTGAATGTGCAACAAGGATCTCTCCTGGGTTTATTTTCTGGCCTGTGATACCAGGTGCAGAAACTAGTATCACTGATACCACAGAGCTTATAAGTCAATCACTTAAAACTGGCCCTCCCAAAGAAGGAGCTGGCCCCACATGCTCTTCATATAATCATGGCATGGTTTAGGTTGGAAGGGACCTTAAAGCTCATCTAGTTGCACCCCTGCTGCCATGGGCAGGGACACCTTCCACTTTGAG
>JBCJKH010022738.1:0-27129 GCA_039877255.1 Loriculus beryllinus
ATATTACCTAGAGTGTTATCTGGAAGGCATTTGATAGGGATTCAAGATATCTGGCTCCATTCCTTGGTATTTCATTGGCAAGCTCAGCAAGTTAATTCTTCCTGTGCCTTAGTTATTCCAGTATTAAAATGCAGATAGTCACCCATAAAACTGAGATAATTACACTGTCCTTTTTGAAAAGTACTTGGAAACCTACTGATTACAAATTGTGGATGCATTTTTTTGGAGTTATTACTGTTTTCTTTGTTTAGACAAGATAATAATAACAGACATGTCAGTGTCACTGAATCTGTGATTTGCTCAGAGCAGGCAATGAGAGATGGGAACTTGAATCATTATTGATTTCGATTTAAAGGTCTCTGCTAGCTGTTTCTTTAAAGGAAACAATAAAGGCTGATGCCAGAGCTTTTCTTTTTGCTGGAACTTGGTGCTTCTCTGCAGAGCCTATTTCTAGTTAAAAAAATCCTAGCAGTTGGCAAATGACAAGTCTTCATTCTAATAGGTGGCACATCACTCTTGTCTGAGAGTGTAAATGTTCTGTACTTAAGAATCTTTGCAGGTGGCATCCTAGATTTAGCGGAGACAAGAATAACAACTATTGCCGTTCCTGACAATTCTGAGGTCTCTTAAAGCCATTTGAAAAGTGCAGAAGTAGGTGCTGGCAGGATCAGGTTTAGGTGCTTTGGAAAGCCATTTTGTGCTAAACGGCTGTATATCAGCCCAAGACATCACCCACAAAATGTCATCTTTTGAGTAAAGGCCTTTTTTTCCAAGTCTTAAATACAGCTTCCCATCTTAATACTTTCTGAAAAACTTGTGGTTTTATTTGCTGTCCTGAAGAGATGCAGAAAATGAGTCCCTACCTGACCTTGAGTTAGTGGAGGTTAATGTGGCTGGAAGGAAGGTGGCCATTTATACCAGTAAGAGAATGGATAGCTGCTGGAGGAGCCAGCATCACTGATGGAGAACTGGCACTGATATCCTCTCTCACTCCCATGCTATTGTTATTCAATGTGCCTAAAATACAGTTAAAAGGAGGAGATACCTGAGGTTAGAATTACTGCAAGGCATCCATTTCCATGACAGTGTTGTGGTAGTGAACACTGTTCTCCAAGGTTGGATCTGAACTCTGGACCAATTCATTTCACGGCTGGTTTGCTGCTCAGGCCAAGCCCATTACCAAAACTCATTTTCTGCTTTTTGCAGGAAGTGACACTTCACACAAGAAGCAGTGTTGAACAGTTGATCTTAGTGCAGGTGAAGACAGAAAAGAGCATGGAAGATTGAGCAAATGGCTTTCCCACTTGTAGAACTTGGTCTTGCTAAAACAGTATTAAGATCTTCCAACCCAGCAGACAGCAATCACTACTCGTTTTTTTCCCAGATGTCACTGAAATACCTTCTTTTTGCTAAATCCCAGGTTGAAGGTGCCAAGTCTGGCTTTTATGTGGTCTTGGCCACAAGAAGCAAAAACTGATGCTGCGTTTCCTAGTGCTGGGTGATGTTCGAACATGCCCTGAACTTCAGCCATTCCCTTCTCCAAAAAATTTGTGACTGGAACAGACCAGACAAAATGGGGAGGAAAAAGCTCCTTTTCTAAAGCCAGTTTTAAGCTGGTGTAGGCACAGAGGAATCTGCTCCTTAAAACATTGCTATTATCAAATTGTTGTGGACAGCATAGGAAATATACCCAGATTTCTGCAACAACCAATTTGATCATTTGGCAGCAAGAAGATACGCTGCCAACAGGCTTCTTCCACATTCTTTTGAGAATGCAGTATCCTCAATACAGGCATCTCTTAAATTGTCTGCTCCTCAGGATCTATACCACTGTACCAGATAGACTCTGAGATGCAAGCAGTTTCTGGCAGAAGATGGGAATACAGATCTGTGGAGTTCCCCATACACAGTGGCCAGCTTTCTGCTCTCTTGCTTGGCATTCTATCCTTGCCATTGACTTTTTCCTCTTGCTTTCACTTCTTGTCCTTCTTTATAGGGGATCTGAGGGGGAGAGGTTAACTTTTTTAAGGATGTAGTTAGGTGGTAACTCCGCACTGTCATAGTGATGTTTGGTCTGGCATGTGGAAGCCCTAGGGCTGTCATCCATACACTGAAGCCTCTAGAATCCTGGTAACCACATTGACTGTTCTGTAATGGCTGGGTGTATACTGCCATGGAAGTGTAATTACACATCAAATATTGCAGGTTGCTTAGCCTAATGATAGGCTAAGAGCCAACTGGAAGCAACTGTTAAGTGCAGGTCCCTTGAGGATAGGGAACGGTGCTATGATCCCCTGATGCTGTCAGCCCATTCACACTCTTCCAGGACCACTGGAGGTAATACCTCCTTTTAGGAATGATACTCAAGTTAGCACTTGTCTGTGCTGGCAATCATACATATTTGCTTGACTTTTTAAATAGCCCTAGCAAAGAAGGGTGGCAAAGGGCAGATGTAGTGTGACCTGCTCTTCCCTATGTGAAGGGTAGCTGTGTCACTGCAGATATCAGGCTGGTTCCTATGGCAGTTTTCCCTTTGGGATGGCCTGCTACCATGCACCAGGTCCTGTGCTTTATTGCGTGTTGTGAAGATGTGTCAAAGTGGCTTTCAAGCTGGTTCAGATGAAGTGGTGTCTTGTGTAAGGTTTGAAAATGTTTGCTGGGCATCCCTTATGAAGAGCAGTTGTCATTTGTTAAATGTTGATGTCTTAATTTCTGCCTGCAGACAGAAGTTTTTAAAGCTGCCTGTTTAGTGGCTACCAAATACAGGTAGTGCCCATGCAGCTTTCAGTGAGGTGCTCTGGGACCTATGAGCTTTTGAGATTTCTCTGTTGACAAAAACTGGGAATTGGGCTACCTAAAAATACCTGCTTGTAGCCCACTAGTCCAATGATGATTAAGTTTCTTTGAGCCTTCAACATTTTGCCTCTTTCCTCAGACATTAAAACTTAAAGTATTAATTTCTTCTTCAGAACATGAGCCCTATTGTCATCAAGCTGAGTGTCTGAGAGTGACTTCACTCAAGACAACACCCAAATAATCAACTCATAATAAAATGAAGCTAGCTTGACACTGCAACTTCTAAGTGGCTTTGGAAAATAACTTCCAGAAGTTACTCCAGAATAACTTCCAGAAGTTTTCCAGATCTTGTGTAGAGCCTAGCATTCAGGTGCTGTAGCCTCAGATTTGGAAATTTTTACTATTCAGGAGCAAAATTTTCACAAAAGTCCATTAAAATAATTAAAAAAATGAAAATACTTTACTTTTGTAAATGTTAAGGCTATTACTTAAGGCTTCGAAGTCACAAAGACCCTATCATGGCTGTTTGTGTCAAGACCATTTAGTTGTTGCCTTGGAGCTCTTCACAATACAGTCCAGTTTAGTTAATGAGTGCAGTTCTGTATTATTAGTTACCCCAAATCTGCTGGAAAAGCTGATGGCTTTTATTTCCGAGATGGAATTGAATATGCTCTATCTCTACATGATGGGGATGAAGAATCATTCTGTCAATTCTGTTCCTGCCAGCTGATGCCAGGGTCAGAGAGTAGGTCACACCTTTCTGGTTTTGAGATAGAGCAATACTCATTTTAGACCAATTTGCTCTGAGCATGAAGCTCATCTGCTGGGTTGAACCAGGGCATTGTTGCTTTCTCTAGTGCATTGTTCTGCTCTCCCTCTAATTAGCTCCAAATGTCTGTTATGCCTGGAACACAGTGGTAGTGGGGAATAATGGGCTCTCTTCTCTTAACCCTTCGACCCCTAATTTGGCTGTGCACTCCCACCTAGATTCTTTCACTTTCCTACATCCACCAGCACTGTGTCAATCTGACTGCTGTCTGTATCAGACTTGCTGCCCCATAACCTCCTCTCTCCTGTTCTGCAAATTGAGCAGGAGAGTGTAGGAGCATGGTTTTAGCTCCAGCATTGACTTTTAAGGTCATGGTGCTTGCTTTACTTGTATGTATGTGAGTATGTATAAAGGTAAACCCCATATACTGCTGGCCCTGGAAATGGGGAGAGCCACTGTTACTCCAGGCTTTTTGCTTTGAAGTTGACTTGCCCAGAAAAGTAGTGTAACTTGCTGATTTATAGAACCACTCTAGTTACGTGACACGAGAAAGACATTGTGGGCTGATCCTAAGAGATGGGTTTTGACTGCTGATCACTTGGGCTAAACAGGAATCTCCCTCAGATGTGGTTTCTTTATCAGGAGCAGGCTGCAGACATTAGAGATCACATATGAACACCCAAGTGAGAGTTCAAGCCTGAAGAAAACAGGAGTGATACCTTGGGGTTCTTACATGAGACTGGGGTCAGTGGGAGGAAGGAGAGTGAGAGTTGTTGCAGATGTTCGGAGGAGGTTGGACCAGGTCATATCCTGTCCTACAGAACAGTACAATGTCCAAACATGTTCTTGCCACCTTCTTTTTCAAATCCTCTTGCCTTAATTTGGTGGGATTTTTACCTTTTTCCAGTTCAGAAAACTGAGCAAATAGCCCAGTATGCTGAGCTCCCCCTCTGTGTGTCAGGTGTAGTCATCTGGGCCAGCGCTCCCATTCCAACAGAGGCCCATCATCCCCAGCCTGGTGCAGTGTGCCACATCCTTTGTGTCTGTGCTGTTTCCCAGTAAGCTTCCTTGTTTGCTGATAGAACTTTTCAGCCTTGACAAAACACTCAAAAGTCTCTGTGAGCCCTTCTTCTGCAGAGGAGCATGAGCACCAAGTGCTGTGTGCTTCTACTCTCTACCTGCTTTGTTTCTGTACCACCTCATGCTGCTTCTGCAGAGAAATACCCCTAAGTTATTGCAAGGGCCAGTGTGCTGTTATCACATTCTGTCTGTTTTATAGCCTTGTTAAGTACTGACATTTGGTTAGGTTGGAAACAGTTTACAGCTGGTATAGCAGTAATCTGTGTCTCTGGTGGGAAAGACTGAGATTTTGTTTATGTTGGTGTTGTCTGTCCTGCAGGGCACAAGGGCTGGGCTGAGGCTGGGGGTGTTTCAGTGGTATGATGCTTTTGGATGCTTGAGTCACAAGTCTGTGTTGTCTGTGCAACATGCAACTCCCAAGAAGCTGTGTCCACTCCTTTTTCTTCATAAAAGATCTCCCTGTGGCCCATGACTGGGAAGGAAAAGGGCAGGCACTGCAGATATTACTTTCTGGGCTACGTGACCTCTGCATTACTAACACCTCTGGAGTCTTAAAATATTGAAAGTGTCCCACGTCTTCATGAATCTCACATATCAGTTCCTGCCCTGAGTGTCTTCTCAGCTGGTGCCACAGCCCAGGAACCAGTACCCCACCAGGGGTAGAGAATGGCCCAGCTATTGGCCCTGGACAGTCTTGTATAGACAGTAGTTTCTTCATGCTCACGGTCTTTTTGTTTGAAGAGATAGGTAATGACTGGACAATAGAAGGCACCCCATTAGCTGAAAGCCACCTCTGCTCTTTGTGTGGCAGAGTCCTTGGAGCTGCTGTCGCTGCTTTGACACAGCCTGTGAAGTTGAGTTTGCAAACGTGGGAGTCATCCCCTACAGCTGTAAGACAATTCTCTGTAACAAGAACCTTGATATTTGTGGACTGTAATAACAAGAAGAGACCATGCTGCTAATCTAGTCTCACCTTCTGCCTCATTCAGACGAGACCTGTACCCGTAATGTCTGCATCAAGGCTAATAATTCACTGTTAAGCTACAGCACATATTCTAGGAAGACAGCAAATCTTGTTTTAAGAGCTCAAAGGGTGGAGAATAAAACTCTCCCCTAAATAATTTGTTCAAGTGATTAACTACTGGCATTATTGCAAATTTTAATTTTTAAGTGCTCATATTATTTCCAGTTTGATTTTATCCAGCTTTTACTTTGAGCTTCTGGATCTAGTTATAGTTTTGTTTGTTAGATTCTTGGAGTCCTTTAGCATCTCCCACAGTCCCCCACTGAGAAACGTTAATAGATTTAGATCAAATCACCTCCAAACCTTCCCTGCAGTAAGCCAAATACATGAGGCTGCTGAAGTCTTTCCATCTCCCTTTCTCACTCTCAGCAACATCTGGAATTGAATGATGTGTTATGTTGGATCAATCATCTGTTCAGAGCGGCATCTGACCACCTATTTGATGCTGCTTAAACACATGCCGTTAAAAGTACTTCTTGTGTCTGTTTTTCTAGACAAAAACCATCTGTGAATATTTTCCACTCGCTAACCCAGGCAAACCAAACCCCTGGGCTGACAGCAGGCGATACCTGCCTGCAGCACGGGGGTCGAGCGCGCCGACGGCAGGGCCGGGGGGCTGCCCCGGGAGAGCAGCGCCGCAGACCGCGACCAGAGTTCGTCGGGGAGCCGCGGCTGCCTGCTCGGGAAACGCAGCTCGTCCACGTTCGACCAGCCCTTCGCAAACAGCTCCTCGCCGCGAGAGGCTTTTGTCGCTTGATTGCTATTGCCCTCTAGTGGCAACAGGGTAGCCTGTGGTTTGGCTCCCCAGGGCTTTTTTTCTGCTGATTTTCCAGCGCTTATTACTCTGGACCAATCGTCTTGTTGATACGACGGATCTCACTAATATTATTTACCTGGATTTTAACATTCAGCCTTATTATTTAGAACTTTATGCTGTGCAGGAAACAAAATTTGTTCCCTGCAGTTGATAACTAATCTCCTGCCATGTCTGAGAGTCGAATAGACTTTCTGCTCATCGAAATGTTTTGACAACAGAAACTGCAGTGAATGTTGCCATTTCAGGCTCAAAATTATTCTGTCCCGCAGTGTCTGAACTCTAAGGTAAACGCTATTTACTGTCAGTACCTGCTAGCCTGATGCATGAAGTTACCTCCTCCTGAAATAGAAATACTGCCTTCTTACTAGGTGTATTTCTATCTAAAGCCTTTGGTTTTATTATAAAGAGTGAACTATTTAAAGCACATTCACTTCCAAACAATCATTTCTTTTTGTCAGACAAGGCAAATCATTCATTGAACAATCTTGGCTAATCAGAGTTTGTCTTCTTATGGAGATCCTAGAAGATGGTTTATTAATGAGACCTAGATTTTTTTGTCTGGTTGTAATGCAGGGAGGTCTTAATAAGCAATGAATTGCTGTGTCTGCAATCAGTTTTGAGAGTCTTAAAAGGAAAATAATACTACGACTAATACTCTCCCTACACTGCCATCCGGTGGATGCAAAATTCATTTCCTTTTGTAAATAGGAAGGGAAATTCTCCTACTGATATCACAGCTTGCAAACTTGCACCAAGCTGACTCCCACTTGTAATGCAGTTTCCAGACTAGTGAGGAAAATGTTGGTTATTCTTTAATTTTAGTTATTTCGTATTAGACAAGCTTTCCAGTCTCTCATCTGCAAAAAACCCATCCTCTATCCTGGAATGGGAAGTAAACCTGTCTGAAATCTTGAAAAAGGGTTCTGAAAACATCCCAGGCTCTCTGCTCTTAGTGCCTGGCATGGACAGCGGGAGCCACTGAGCACTGCTATGCCAGAGGATTTTGGAAAATGAAGGCTGAGTTCTCACTTTGACTTTCAGATAATCAGTGTGTGGGCTAGAAACAACAGAGCCTAGGGTCAGATGCAGTATTGCATTTTTCGTTTGTGGTGGAGAGACATGGGGCCAGGAATTAACCCTTTTCTTTTCCCCCTAGGACTGATGATTGAAATAATTAGAAGGAGCAAGTCATGATGCTCACAGCCTCCCTGTCTGCTGGTCTGCAAATGGAACTTCACCACACTGAGCCACTTCCCAGTACAACAAACCTTATTGACAACTATTGACTGTGTTGGCCACTTTGCCATCCCAGAGAAAACTGGAAAAGTGAGTACCAGGTTTGGATGGAAGCAGTGTGAGAGACTGAGGCCCTTGGCTGAGTGCACAGCTGTTAGGGTTTTGCCATTGTCTGCATCTCTCTCTACTTCTGGACCCTATGTAAATTAATCCAGCAGCTGCAGCAATAGGATTTCCTGTGCCTCTCTGGAGGAAAGCTGTGGAAGTGGAACAGAACAGCCAGCCTCAGGGAGCTGAGCTGGGAGGACCAACTGTGGCATTGTGGCTGCTGCAGGTGGGCCAGGTAATCACCAGGAGGTGGCATCCATCCCCTGGAGACACCATGGCCCATGGGCATCTGGAAGCTTTGTTTCTTTCTCTAGAGCTGCTGGCTCTCCAAAGGGGCTCTGCAATGGAGTATTTGGGGCCAGCAAGGTCCCACTCTGGAGGTGGGAAGTTCTGCTGCCTCACAGCACTACCAGCACGTTCCAGTTCTGACTCATTCCTTTGCCTGTTTATTTCTGGTATTTATTTATTTACCACTGAGGTGTCGGCGCAGAGCAGGCTGGCTGTGCTGGACTACTCCGGTGGCCTGGTGGCTGTTGCCAGCTCTGTCAAAGTCCTGCAGTGTTGGAAGTGCTTCCACCCTAAGCTGAGGGGGAGAGAGGTTGGGTTCCTTTGAGAGCCATGCCACTGCAATCTCCCATCAAAAGCGTGCTTGGCTGTAGGTAATGAGTGCAGTAACACAGGGTAAACTACTTTCACCCTCCTTGCAGAGCCCCCGGCTCCCAGCTCTCTCCCTGAGCTGGCTGGGGGGGATGGAAGGAGGTTAAGAGGCATATCCTTTGCTGTAATTATATCCTGTTGCTAGAGATATTGTGCTCTGCTTAAAGAAATCATCATAATACAGCCTCCCAGAGAAGGTAATTACTGTGCATCTTATGAATGGCTGCATGTGAATGTCTGCTCAAGCTGCTGTCAGCAGCAAGTTTCAACACATCTTACATACCAGGCATTTTACAGCCTTAGTTTTATTTGTTTTCATCACCCCTTGCCTTGTGCTTTATTTTTCATTAATGGATCTGGGGTTTTTTTGTTTGTATTGGTTTTCTTTTTCTCCCCCCACCTCCCCCCTCCCCATTTTTTTTTTTAAGAGGCCAGAGTTCACATCTTTGATGGAGCAGTTGGGTGGTGGCTACAGCTTTTATTTGCTGGATTCCTATTGCTCTGTGGTGGCTTGAGGGGAACTGTCTGGAAGATGCTGTTTCTGAGCAGTTCCCATATAGTAGCATGTAAGTGGGCTCTAGTTTCCTAGTCTGAGCCCAGAAAAAGTGGACCATACCAGTGCTGAAAAAACTTGGTGTTGGTGTCACTCTACCTCTAACACAATTGCACAGATGTAAGCCCATGAGACAACTGATTTTTCGTTATACTTTCCCACTTTCTCTCTCATACTGAAAGAGAGTTGGCAACTATCCCACCTGCTCCCAAGCACAGATGTCAGACCTTTGAGCTTTCTGAAACTCCTCTGAAGTAAATCTGTGCTGCCACTGGCACCGATGACCCCACTGCCTTGATTAGATATTGGTGTAAGTATCACTGCAGTGTGGCTAAGTTTTGGAAAATCACAGCCTTGTAATGCTGCACATGAAGATTGCTATATAACTGGCCTCAGAGCCATATTCCTTAGCTTTGCAGGCATGTTTGAACTGAAGAGATGGGGGAATGCCAACAGAGCCCTGGTTCATCACAGTAGGAGTGATCCGGCTACTCTTCCTTTCTCAAAGGTCATTCATGTTTGCCTTTTCCCAGCAGTATGTGTGGCAATCAGACCTTCTGTTGTGCATGTAGGGCCACAGTGTGTGATCATGACACCCTGCATGGCTGTAAAAACATCATGTCCATCTCCTGGCCAGCTCAAGGGAGGATTTGAAACTGCTGCTTGGATTGCTTCCTTGTGCAAATGTCTGAGGCTTGCTCTTACAATGGTGAAGCTGAATTGTTCTAGTACCCTCAATGATTTGTTGTGTTTGTGGCCAGGCTTCTGTGTGTGCTGAGCATCCCCTGTGTTTCATCCAGAGTTGGCTCCATTCCGGTGCCGTGTCCATCTCTCTCCATGATTCCTGGTGAAGCCTGAAAGGCAGCCTAGCTTCTGGAGGATGGAAGGTGCTGTAATAAATGTGAACTCATAATACTGTTGTTAAAAATAACTGAAGCTAAATTAAAAAGAAAAAAAATCATCTTATTCAGCCTTACCCCAAGGGGGAAATGGACATGAGGAACTGGGCAATCCTTCTGTAAGTTCTCTTTCTTCAGACTATATTTAAACCACACCAAGAGCCAGATTCTCAGCTGGTGTCAATTGTTGTTGACTTCAGTGGAGTGAAGCTGGTTTACACAAGTTGAGGCTGCTAAATGCCTGCATCTGGATAAAGCTGAGACACAGCTGCAATTATTTTTGCAGAAACCTCCAGTTTGAGGCTGGTTCAAAAGCTCTGAGCTCTCCTGAGTGTTTGAGCTGTCAGTGCTCTGATTCAGCAGCTTTTTGGGGATGTAAAGGGTTATGAAGGGACCTTTACACAGGTCAAAATTGGCTCTAATCTCAGCTGGGTTCTGCAAGTCTTGTGTCTATCACTCTGTTGTAATCACTGCTTTAGCTGGGCTCCTCTGAAAAACTGCAAAGCCTTTTTACTTGTTGCTTCACCAGCATCATCTCCTGTCTAGACACTCTAATTATGAGAAGCAGGGAGCATACAGCGTGATGTGTAGATAACTCTGGGTAACTCCAAGGCAACCGTGTGCTGCTTCTATCCCTCCCCTGACTGCCCTCTGAACTAGTTTTGTCCATTTGTTGGCTGCTCCAGCATGAAGATGAGCGAAGTGGGCGCTGTACAGTGCCATCTGGGCTGTGTTCATTTGAACTTTGCTTTCAGAAGCAAGTGCTCCAAGCTATAGAAATTGATAGGCAAACCTCCTCAAATTGAAATGGGATCTAGTTTAGCCTTACCTACTTCTGTTTTTCTGTATGCCCACTCTCTAGATTAAATAAATAACCTCCCAACACACCACTATCAGCAGAATGCATTAAATCTGTAAGCTGTTCTGAGTATTTTTTGCATACTCTTTGTACCCACCCTAATTATGTTCTTATCCATGGACTTGTTTTGATTTATGCCAGCACAGACTGTCCAAACACGAGCTCTATCTATTTCAGCTATGTCCTTCACCTAAGGGCTTTTAGAGTCACTGATTTAACAGGAGACCATCGAATAATCAATGTGTCTAAACCATTGGAATGGATTTGCTTAATTCATTTAGTCACCACAGTATGCCACCTCCAGGAGTGTGTAATGAAGGGAAAAAAATATATATTTTTTTCTATTGCCCTTTTTTAATGCCTCATCTTCTTTGATTCACTGGCTTGTAAGTGTTACCAGAGAGAATTGTCTGTGGTACTTAGCAAGGCCCCTGAGATTCAGACTGTCTCCCAGGTCTCTACACCTAGCCCTGGGGTGCCATGTGGGTTTACATGGGTCTCTGCAGGAGCTGGGGCATGTGAGAGTAATCTGTTCTCTGCATTTTCATTCCAAATCAATGTACTTTGAAGTGAATATAGTGAGGGCTTTTCTTTTTCTTTTCTCTGGGGGATGTGTGTTTTTTAGCTTTTGCAAAGCACCATACTGATCCATGGGGGGAGTGCCATCGAGCAGCCTCCTTCTGCTCCATAGAAGGCACCTCTTGTACTCCTCCTGACAGTGATATACGTGAGCTAATGCTCTGGGACATGAAGTTAGGTTGCAGCTCTTTATAGTCCTGATCAAAAGGCTTCTTTTTTTATGGGTTCTGTTAATGAAACATGCCATGAGCCATAGACAACTTGAAAGAAGTTGGTACTAGAGCCAGTTAATGAGTGACCTGTACAAATCCCCCGGCTTTGGGCTCTGGCAGGAGCTACTGAGTTCAAGCTGCACACTGCTGCCTCTTCAGGAAAACAGCACAGGTCTAACTAGAGTTTGTTTCTCAACTGATGGAAAAGTATCTGAGTATTCTTCCTTCAGTGTGAGGGTGGGCTTTCAGCTGATTTCACTCAGGATGCATTGAAGTGTAACCTTATAAAGAGCTGAATTTCAGGTGATATGCTGGAAGGAGTGGACCTTAAATCCTGAGACCTTGAAGCCAAGCTCCCGGAGGGACTCTTGTCCCCATCTAAGAAGGGTTTTCCTCAGCTTGCATCTAACCAAACCTGAGACTCCAGCTGGAGCTGCGGCTCTAGGACTCTTCCTGAAGGAGACAGCTCCCCAGTGTGGGAATTATCAGAGCCAACACCAGGCCAGCTCACTGCCTTATGTCAGAATGGGAGACTCATCTTTCCCCCCGGCCCTTTCTACTCTCTGGGTGGTGGTCTGCACTGGCTGAGGATCAGTTTTGGATTGAGTTGTTGGACACTTGCTCACATCCCAATGCTTGCACATGAACCCAAAGAAAAAGGCAAGAAAGCACAGTCTTTCCCTTTTATTATTCCATCACTGCATCATCATATTGCTGGGAATGGGTGTAGAGATACTGTGTTGCAGTGGCATCCTGCACCTGATGCAGCTCACAACCAGCTCTTACGTGCAGCCAGCCAAAAGGACCGTATAATTCCTTCTCCCTCTGTTAAGTGAATGTTCCTTGCTACCTTTTGAACTGAACCACCATTAAACCTGTAGCAACAGCAGGGAAGCTCATTGGCATGTAATCTATGCAACAGCTGTAGGAAGAACAAGTTTGTACTTCCTAAACTGTTTTGAAGGTAAGGATACCAGGCTGAGTGTATATTGAGGGTTCCAGTGTGGTTTACTCCTGTCTTCACTGAGGGATGTTTCTACAGTGTTCCGTGGCAGGCTGCAAACCAATTTGTTGTTACTTTGCTTACAATGAAGTTAGTGCACTTTTCTGATGTAAACTAGCCATGAGATTGTTTGCTTTGGCACAGGGGTGCATGTACTTTCGGAGATGCAAGGAATTTAGCTACCAGGGGGTTGTTTAATTTAGGTTATTGCTTTTGCAAAACAGATGGCAGTAGCGAAAAATCATGTGTGTGGAGGCTTCAGGATACGGTTTTCTTAATGTTCACTACCCCTGTAGTTTCCTTTGTTGTTCTCCAGCTGAAGCAGGTGGGGTTCTATCGCAGGGAGAGAAAGACAACACGTAAGCCTGAGATACATTTTGCACACAGGGAAAATAAATACAATTTGGACTAGGAACCATCATTTGGTGGGTATTTTGATGAAGTGAGACTCCTGATTCCCAGGGCTAGTGGAGGTATAGAAGCACCACGGAGGCCTTGCATGCTGGCCTGGCTCTGCCTTCTTGCTTACTCAAGAGCCCTATGGGCCTCAGCAGTTCTGCAAGGCATCTGTGATGGAATTGCCATGCAAAAGGAGGGAAATCCTCACAAGAAGTGTCTGAGTGGGATGAGGCCATCAGCATGCTACCAGAGTGTCCTCTCAGTTTTAATGAGTTTAGGCACAGCTCGCTTTTGAGGTGAGAAAGGACCGTTGTCCCCAGTGGAGAACTGAAGCACAGAGAAGACAGGACCCATTTAAGGTCCCACAGAGGGTGCCTGAAGGAGAATGAGGGTGGATCCCAGCTCTGCTCAGCCAAATATTTGGGCCTTGTGTCAGGCAGATCATTTCAGAAAGGGCCAGAATTTCTCTGTTCCAAGGGCCAAGTCAGTGCCAAGTTGGAAGGGATGCCTGGAAGGCTCTGCCATGTCCATTTGTGGTGACCTGTGCATGCTGGGTTGTAGGGTATTAGGAGAAGTGCCACTTTCCACTGCACTTCCAAACAGAAATAGCATCTGTTCTCATGGGTTGTGCCACTCTGCTTTGTATCCTTGGGAGACTTGGCCAAATTACCCACAAGACTTCATGTGCTGGTCTCTGGGCTCATTCTGGGTGGCCAGTAACTCCTTTGCAAGATCCTTGTAGGAAGGATCTTGGAGTGATCAGCCCTAATCAAACTTGGCTCTTGTTTGGGGCAGGATTGTGTTCCCCTGCATATCACTGTGGATATGGCAGGCAAAGCATTCATCATCCTGTCTGGTGACCTTGCCTTCAGGGAGAAGTGCCAAGAATGCCCCATGTTTTCTCAGGGTGGGGTGCTGTCCACCACTAATGCCCAGCAAAGCGTGATGACAGGGGTGAGGACACACTGGGATCGCTGAGGCATTTGCTGGTGGGCTTGGTGGGGGAGGATCCCAGATGCCACCACCCTGTTATTTTGGGCAATAGACTGAGATGCTGAGCTAGATCTTTCACAGCTTCAGCCAATTTTCTGCCCCTACAGAACATTTCACAGACATTAATGCTTTGCCCATCTAGGTGTCATGTTTCTTAGGGACCTTTGTGAATCCCACTACAAGCCCACTTTAGATGCTCTTAACCCTTCTTCAAGTCTCAGAGCTGAAGCGCTGTTGTTGAAGGTGCTTGAGCATTTTGGAAGCCTCCACTGGAAGAACGATGGCTGGCCAAAAGTTTTTCTGTCTGCTTATTGATGCCTTTTTACCAGTTGGATATCTGTTCTTTCTAGTTGAATATCCGTTGCACATGGACACATGCTGCTGAGGCGAGTGAGGAGTTACTGCAGGTTTATTACCAACCATTTAATCCTTGTTCTTCTTAGGTTTCTTTTAGCTTTATAAGTCTTATATCTGTCCAATTTCTGTATAGAGAAGTTGAGGCATAGTGAGTTACAGAGATTTTTCCAAGCAAGTCTAAGTAGAAAAGTGCTTAAACTCCAAATTTCTTGTTACTCAGTCTGGGCGTTGATTGAAGCATCCCTCTGTTTCTTGTAATAGAGCCTGCTTGGAAGGGACTGAGTGTGTCTGCGTGAAGGGAGAGGACATCCTGCCCAAAGGCAAATGGCAGTTGCCTGAAGCATGCCTTTTTGCTCCTCCCAGCACACCCCAAATAAACAAAGAGTTGGCTATAGCAGAAGCAGACCATTCTCATGAACAGACCAATTATAGAGGATAATAAACTAAGTGTGTTCCTTGAGCAAGATGGCATTTGCCACAGATGCTGTAACATCACAGTGCCCCATTGCAGGGTGGTTTAGTGCCTGTAAGCTGTAATGTAGCCTTCTGTAACCTTGGAAGAGTGCTCTCAAGCCTAGGCTGGATTTTGTCCTGCTTTGCATGCAAGTGCAGTTGCCAACATGTGCATATAGCAAAGACGTCATGCTAACAGACCTGAAGAGCAGCATCTGGTATCTGTTCGATTGTGGCAGGGTAAAGGATCAGGTGAGTGTAAGCAGAAACACTGAAGGTGAAAATGAAGCTAGCAGTCTTAGGCTGTGGGTTTTCTGTTAGGTTCCTGTGCTGTGTATCTGTAGTTTTCCCTCCATCATGTATCAACCCCACCTTTCTAGTAATTGCCTGGATCAATTTGCAGATTAAGCCTTTCAGCCACCTGTGGAAGTATAGAGGTATGCTACCATGCAGCTTGTCCAAGGATGGCCTGGCCTGTACTGTCTGGAGCCCTGAGCTCTTCTCAAACTCTCTTTGCATTGCAGATAAACTTGGAAGGAGGGGAGCATGTGTAAGAGGAGGGAGGGCCACCAGTGTGTCTTCATTTTCCTGCCTCTTTGCACTCTTTTCAGTAAAAGACAGTATAGTTGCATGTCCCCTTGGTTTTATGGGTTCACAGATGCCCTCTTGAAGTCTTTAGATATTGATCATTGCCTTGTCTTGGTGGATGTTACAGCTGACAAAGAGACCACCCCAGTCAAGTTTGCAGACTTGAAAGCAGATAAAATGCCAAAGTGGGATAGAGCAGACATGTGGGAGGAGTGAAGCTAGAAGGAGAAAGTGAAAATGCAGTGGAAGGGTGTAGTGGAATATCAGGAATTGCACCTTGCAACTGGTCTAACCAAGACCCTAGGGGAGAAGGTTTTCAGGCGTTGTGGAAGCAGCTTTGCAAATTTTTATGGGAAGTTTGAATTTTTGTTGTTGTTTTATTTTCCTGTGTATATGAATGTGTACAGGGATGTTTGGCAGAGAGCTAAGTCTCAAATTTGGTGCATTACTTTTCACTTAAACATTGACTAGAGGGTGCTGCAGAACACCACCACTTCTGTTTGGGGGGAAGAGACAGAAAGGGAGGAAAAGGTAGTGTATAATAAAGGAGAGCATTACAGGAATCCCTGCAAAGTCTGTGCTTTGGTTGGCTATTTCAGACCCTCTGCACTCTTGGCTGCAGTGCCTGTTGTGGTGTCAGCACAAAACAACTCCTGCATGTGAACTTTGGAGACTCACTTTCTTTTGGTGGGACAGAACAGGGCAGGACATTCATTGAAAATGGCAGATGCGAGGGAAACAAATGCATCAGGAATGTATAGTGTATGTAGGAACATGTCACCCGCATAGATTTAAGTTGAAAACTACTTTGTCACCTGGTTGTGCAAAAGTATCTGTGGCAGAGGGAATGTGTGTGATGGACAGGAAGGGGGACATGCCTGCATATGTGCATAAGGAAGTACATGCAGCAGCTGTTGTAATTGTTTTAATAAAAGAATATTTCCTTGAATTTCTCCTTTGGCACCAGAGGGCCCTTCCCAGGATGCCCTTTCAAAAGCTACTGTTTGATTTCCAGAGCAGATGCAATATACACATACACACAACACTTACAGTTGGCCTCATCTTGTTAATGCAAACCAATGATCCCAACAGCACATGGCTCCCTTCCCCTTTGCTGACAGGGAAGGGGAATTGCGGGGGTTGAAATAATGATGGAGGTGATTATAATTAATTTTTTTTTTTAATGTCTGAAGAGTGAAAGTCCTGCCCAAGTCCCCCAGCTGAGCACAAGCCAAAGTGCTAAATCCCTGTAGGGGTGTGTTTTATTACTGACGCTCTGCGTGTCGAGGCTGGTCGTGGGGTCTGATGCTGTGTGTGTGGAATTTTTGTGGCTATTTTCTATTGTGCCAGTGAAAAGCAGGATCTCATCCGTATAATAAAAAGGAAACTTGAAGGTTTCCACGCCTACATGGAGGTGAATGTTTGCAGCATTAGTGTGTTAATTGTTTTACCTTTGCGTGACTTCCCTGTATAAGCCCATTGAAAATGATGGAGTAGATGTTACAGGGGATGGAAGAAGATGAGGATCTCAATACCCCATTCCCAAAGGGTCCTCTCCTTGGTTAGGCTGGTCTGTAGCTGGGTTGTTTTATGGTCTCATAATGCTTCATTGTCTGGAGTTTGCTGGGTTTGATTTGTCTTTGACTGTTCCTCTTTCAGGAACAGGAGCTCTGCTTGGAGAATGGGGATGGGGTAGCACTGATTGCTTCTTGATCCTTTCTTGACCAGCTGGGTGATATCAAGCAGGTCTTTTCAGCTTCTTAGGCCTTTGTTTTGTGGATGGCAAAGCAAGGGTGGATTGCCATGTTGGTGGCACTCTTCCAGAGTGTAGGTGATGCCCAGCATTTTGGATGGGAACACATTGGGAGCAGCCAAGAGCCTTAGGGACCTGAACTGTGTTTGTTCCTGTGCAGCCCTTACTCTCTCAAAGCAGACTGGGACCAGCAAAGAGTGTGTGGCACTTCCCTGAGAGATGGGCTGCCTGAGTACAGTTCTCATGATCTTCCAAAGTTCCCTCTTCTCTCTATCCTCCTCACAAAGGAAGGGCATCTTTTCTTTGCTATAGCTGTCTTTCTGTTGTCACCTTAGCAGGTGAGAGCCTGCTGGAACACAAGCCTGTGGGTGGCAGCTCACAGCTTCCCCAACAGGATTCAACCTTGTCTCAGGTGAATGTATGAGTTGGTCTCCTGTCCTGTATGAGGTGGTCTCACTGTCACCTGTCCCTGTGTCTATCAGCAGGAGCACCTCCAGGAATATGGCAGAAAAAAACCCAGCATTGGTGGCTGCTCCCTTAATTTCAGGACTGTTGTCTCTCCATCTCCCATACAGCTGGCACAAATACTGCTGTTGCTCAACCTCCTGCTTTCTGCCCTCTTGGCAATGATGTAGAGAAGGCAACCTATGCATCTGTTTACTGCTTGACCCTGGCTTCCCAGCTTATACTTGCAATGCCTGCAATCTCGACGTGATCTGTCATCCAGGGGTGAGATGCTTCAGACTTTGAACTTTGCATCCCAAAACATACGTTCGGCTCTGTTTGACAGAGGTCTGAGGCTTTCTCTGAAACTCTATTATTGTTTTCACTGGGGCTTTTTTGACCTTCTAAATCTTTCTTTCTCTCACCCCCAAAACAGCATGTTCAGCATCAAAAGGACAAAGCTGGCCTAGGCACGCAGCCTCTGAACAGGGTAAGAGCTGCTGGGAGAGAGGAAGGGCAGCAGGATGGCTGTGACAGCACACGTGGTTACTGCCCTCAATTAGCCCATGTGGCTGTCACATTTGAAATGAAAGCACAGCAGGTCTCCAAAGAGTTCCCTTGTGGGTCTTGCTGAACTTATAAGCTGAGACCACAGTATAACTTAATTTCCTGAAATGTCGAGTGTCTTACATTGACTGCCTGCTCTATTGGTGTTTTTCTTACAAACACGTTGTACTCCAATTTCCTGCAGAAAATTCCTATCAGTTCTTGATGACTGCTTAATAAGAGAAATCAGTAAGGACAGGGAAAGTTCACATCCTGCAGATGAATATAATGACTATTAGCTTTCTACTGGGTTGCCAGAAGCTTTTTTTTTGGTTGTGGCTTGATTTATTTGTATTTTTATCCACCCAGCCAAGAACATTGATCTGAAGCTGTACCCTGCATGTGCTGAGCCCTTTGGTGAGCTGTAGAAAGCCCTCAGCAGCCGTCAACCTCACACAAGAAGGAAAGGGTAGAATTTCCTGGATGATAAAGCTAGGAAAATGTATCTCATATTGGAAATAGTAGTAGTGTTGAGGGTAAAGCTTTAAATCTCATGTTACTATTACTTGTCTTGTGATAGACTGTGTTTTCTGCTTGATTTTGCAAGAGAGGAAGGCTTGTATAATTGTAGTGTGGGTGTGAGCTCTTGTGAAGGTGACTGCAAGGCTTGCAGGCAAGTCTGAAGGATCCCAAATGGTTTTGCTGTTACTTTTAAAAGCTCTGTTTCTAGGCAAGCCTTTCTATCATTTCTTAGGTATGATTTTTGAGCCCTGTTGGCTTTTTATTAAAAATTAGGCTTTTACATTCCTTTGTGAGCTAATACTCTTTTAGACCTGGAGATTCTGGCTTTATAGGAACCTGGTGGAAAATTTAAAAAGAGTCTTCATATGACTAATTCTAATGCTCCTCTGTCTAGAGCTTTCCCGCTTCAAAGTGCTGTTCAAGCTATTAGCTAACTGTACAGCTTAGGTAAATGAGTAGGTAAATAAAGATCCCTGCCATTTAAAATGCATTTGAGCTCCTCCTAAGCCCTTAGTACTCCTGATTGGCACCATGTCTCTGAAGACTTGTTCTGAGACTGAAGTATGGTATTGAGCAGGGAGACACCCAAGGTAAAATATTTGGCAGAGGGGCTGCTTGACAATTTAGAATGAGTGAACATGGTCCTGAAAGTAAAATGTTGTCTTGTGTTGGCTGTTTGCTTTCCAAATGTCTCTCGCAATCTGCATACTCTCCTCTCTCAGCTTTGCTTCCCAGCTGTCATCTCAGTTTCTCACACAAGACATTGGGCTCCTAGGGTCTGAGCGAGGAAAGCACTAGCAAGTGGTTTTAACTGGAAGTCTTGCTTGGTTAAATGTCAGGAATGTATTGAAGATAATGCAATTTTTACGCCACTCCCTGTATTATAGAACCTAAGGGCCAGTAAGAGAGAAACTGGTCGAGCAAAAATGAAAAAACATAATGAGCATTTTAATACTGAAATTATAGTCAGACTTGGTCTTCAGCTGAGGAGTGCACCAGCCTTTCTGAGAAGGAGGAAAGCATATTTTCTCATCACACCACAGGCATATTCCTTAGTTCAGCTCCTTCCCATCTTGGTACATATCCTGCATGCTGAGGTAATCATCTGGTTACACAGTAATGTCTTGGTTTCCTAAATATTGGAGAATATTAAAACACTGGAGTAAATAAACCTTGCTGTAGGCTATTGCCTGTTGCAGAGAGCAGATTCATTAATTTTGTTGCTCTTGTTGCTGTTATGTCCTTGCCTCATCTCTTTCTGTGGATGTGTGTACACTGCCTGGCTGTAGAAAGCACTACTATCTAATCACATTCTCTAGAAGTCCATTTGAGATAATTAAAAAAAAATACCCTATTTATTTGTTCTTAAGAGTTTAATTAGAAGTGGTCACTCATAGCATGGCAAAGCTTAGACAAGGTGAATGAAAGAAAATTATATCAGTCTTGTGGTTTTGAGTGCAACAATAATGTGACAGTGCTGCAGCTTGCAGTTGCCCTCTGGTTCTTAAGGGCCTTTATGATCCAAGGGGGGAGACATATGGACATATGGGGCAGAGGATGCAATGACTGATGGTTTCTTGCCTAGCCAGCATGAAGGCAGTGGGGTGTAAATCCATGAACCTCCTCACTAATTACTAATAAGGCCATTACTTCGCGTTAATCCTGCCCTCTCGCTACCCAAATTTTTGTTACAAATTTAAGAAGGGTTACCTAAACTGAAGGAGGAGAATTTTTGCACTTTATAGAGAAATGGTCTCTTGGGTGTCTAGCTCCACTGACATCCTCTGACCCAAATGAGCTGGAAGCAGCTCTTGGGTGCTGTTGGGGGAATAGCCAGCTGGGGTCACTCAAGAGCATTGCAAGAGACTCCCTTGTCTCTTCGCCCCGAGGGGCTGAGATATTTAGACAGCTGCCTCACTGTGAATGGGACTCTCTGGCAAAAGAATTAAGCAAAGATTAAAATCAGTTTTAGCTGTGTGCTTTGCACGGCGTTTAACAACTAAAAGGCTAATTATCTTAGAACTTATGCACGTGGTTTTAGATGGATCCACACGAGTTGCCATTTTTTTCTGTTTGTCTACAAGGAACTGAAAATCAGGATAAACATAAGATGCTGGTGTTAGTAAAGGCACAGCCTTTTGAGTAGGCTGGAGACGCTGCCCGGTCTGCAGGGAAGTAGGGCGCCTACTAAATGAGAACAGGTTAAAAAAATGATTTTAACACTTGTCATTTAGACTCTCCTATTTAATGGGAGTTCAACCTCTTTAAGGAAATACAAGTGTGCATGAAGGTAGGAAAATGAGACTGCTCTGAAAGAAAGCCAAGCTCATATCTGGAGGGAAAACTTACTTTGAATGTTAATGCTTGCTGTGCACAAAGAGTGAAATCTGAGAGGTGAAGAGTGCTGCAAGATCTACACAGGTCAGTGTACAGCAAATTGGATTGAGATTTAGAAAGTTCTGCAGGAAAATAAGGGATAGTATGGTACTAAATTGCAATATGATAGAGAGAGGGGGTTCATGACCCTGTGCAGTCTGGGTGCTTTGGAAAGCTGCATCAGTCTCAAGATACCCACATCAGTAAAATCATAGACAATGGGAGGAGGTAACATGGTTGATATAATGATGGTGCCATTTTAAAACCCTTTAGGGAAGCAAGTAAGCATTGCCAAATGGTGATCAAAAAGTCTGGATCTTCTCATCCAGCATGAGCCAAATCATGACATAAGAAAAACCCTTTTCAAGCTTTTTTTCCTCTTTTTTTTTTTAACCTCAACTTTTTTAACCTTTAGATTACCCTTAAATTATATTTCAAGCTTCTTTCTTCAGTCATAAAGCATACAATTATTACTGAAATGGCACCAGGAATCAAAAGTGAAATTATCATACAGCCACTGAAGGAGGGTTGGTTGGAAGCCCTGATGTCCAGCCCATTTCCTGCAGGGCCTTTTGCACAGTTGAAGGTGTCACTCTTTCTCTCTTTAC
This sequence comes from Loriculus beryllinus, assembly GCA_039877255.1. Classification (NCBI taxonomy): domain Eukaryota; kingdom Metazoa; phylum Chordata; class Aves; order Psittaciformes; family Psittacidae; genus Loriculus; species Loriculus beryllinus. The sequence goes on from JBCJKH010022738.1 coordinate 21,632, forward strand.
CCTACTCTCCCATTGCCTGAGCACCCCAGCTCATGCAGTTGCTGGAGATTGTTTCCCAGCCTCCTTTTCTGGATTATGTGGTCTGCCCATGTCTTTTTTGAAAGGTGAGTCTAAGGCTACAGGCAAGCCACCAGATGGGATATTACCCATGTTGAGCAGAGAGGAAGAATGTATCTCCAAGCATAGTATCTTGCACTGATGTTTACTGAATTAAACCTCCCTACCCCAATTTTTCCAGATCATCAAGATTGTTTTGATTTCTGATCCTCTGCTGTACATTTCAGCTCTTCCTGCCTTTGTTCTCTGCAGAAGTAGCATACATATTCTCAGTTATTTCATTTGATTTTGTTTGTGAAACTATTGAATGGAACTAATTCCCAGCTACAAGGCTGTCAAGCAGAATGCCCAAGATGATGAGATTTATGAAATGGTCATCCGATGTACCAGTTATATACTCCAGGCATTAGCACTTTTACCCTGGCTAGGAGAGGATTAATGGCCATTTTTATCCCTTTATTTTTGTGTTTCATGATTCTTCGTGTTGCAAAACACCTAATGAAAAGTGGTAGATAGTGGTTAAAGAGCTATCTTAGGCCCAAGTTCCAGACCTTCTCGTCTCAGCTCTTAGTCACAGCCTAACCTTTCACGAACCTCCGCAGCTTGTCATACCTCTGTTTTGTTATATGTATGTATAAAAGAATGAAGTTAATTCTTTAAGCAGTGATGAAGGTTTCTGTATGGAGGTCAGAGAACTGATGCTGTGAAAAGGCCGTATTCAAGAAAAAATCAATGAGAGCTTTTTGCTTTTGTTTCAGGAGGTGTTGGGCCACACCTGAGTTGTAGGACAAATAAGACTTCATGAATTCTGAAGCATAAAGTATGGGTTATGCATTTAAAAAACCCATTAAAGGTAGTAACATGCTTTAACAAACAAATAAACAAAAAAAGGCACAAAAAAAACCCAAACCCAAAACAAAACCCAACCCCCAAAACCCCAGCAAACCCCTGAAGCTCAGGCAGCTTTGATTTGAAGATGTCAAGGGAAAAACAATTTCTTTTAGTGATTTAACAATGCAAATAGGTTCTGAAGTGATGATGGGAAGATGAATATGCTACTCAGAGTGGAGCTGAGCAGCAGCACAACTTTGGTATGCTGGTGTTCACAAAAGGCTGCCTTTGAATGACAAGTGCCAGCTTGGGTAAGAGGTTTTCACTGGGAGCTGGCCAGGAGAACTTATGGCTCTGTACAGTGCATGTTCCTGATGACTCCACTGCTCTGTCCTTATTTTATGACTTTGCTGGTTACCTACCTCGGAGAAGTGCTGCAGGCACTTTCTAGTGGGCTTATGCCATTGGGCAGAGATCTTTGTGTATTTAAAAATTTGGGAGAGTTCTGTACCATCCCTGCACAATTGATGTTTGTAGATGATGGGTGAGGCAGCGATATCCCAGAGAGCCACAGTGCCTGAGGCTATGATGTCATAAGTTAAGTAGGGTTGGGACTGTTTGGTTTTGGATAGGGACTTAGAAGGAAAAGTTGATTGCTACAGCCTATTTGACTTGGTAATTCAGAAGGTGGTGCTCTTCCCCCTAGGTAGCACAGGCTGACATGCAAGAATGGTTAGGCTTACCACAACTCCTAACCTTTTGGAAAAAAATGTAAACCCAGCATCCTCACCTCTCCAGATTGAACATCACGGGACTCTTGCTATTACCCCTGAGTCCAACCAAATTCCATCTCAAGGTAACAGCACCCTGCAGATGGAGATCCACCCTGCACTTTCAGGAGGATGCAGTCAACTTTGCTTTCACTGCTGTGTCATATTGTACCTCCAGATGAACCACTGCAGAGCTCAGTATCAATGGCAGCGGTATTACTTGGGCAAGCAGCAAATGCCCTTTCATTTTCTATGTGCAACTGTCCTCACCAGATAGGGAAGTGTTTTCCCACATTGCCAGGCTCTCACAGCACAGGCATGCTCTGCTACCACTGCCATCTTAGAGGGACAAAACTCATTTGTTTATCTGTTTTGAACACTTTTTCATATGCCAGTGAGGCTTGGGCCAAATTCTGGAGTGATGTAACTTCACACACCATTGTGGCTACTTGGGACAAATTCTGGAGTGATGCAAGCTTTCTTGCAGTATGTAGATGTAAAGTGCAACAATTTTCTGTGCTGAGTGGGTGGTAAGGTAGGGTTACAGCAGGAAAAGCAGCTGAGAGGATGGTGTTAGATAAAATGTCTCTGTGAGGAGAACTGCTGGGAAGGGAGCCCTGGTTGCTTTGGCCATGTCTAAAGGCAGACTTGTCCTGTGTTTATTTTGTAATCTGTGAAAGTGCTTGTGTGCATTCTCCTCTTTTGGTTTAGTTTAAACCTTCCGTAATCCTGTTAGCAGAGATAAACCTCCTTGAACTCCAAGTAAGTGTCTGCACAGGAGTTTGCACCAGCTCAGTTAAATCTGTGTGAAATCATGCAGTGTGTCCTTGTGTGGATAAACACAACCTCATGTTGACAACTTCCTTCCAGCATCCTCGCCTTTCCCTGTCACGTTGCTCCTGCTCTCCCCTCTTGGCAGGAAAACAGCATCAGCTTCCTGGTGGGGAGCTCACATTGAAGCTTATTCTTCTCAGCTCCCACAGGAAAATAAGGAAAGCCCTCCTCCACTGTCACAGTGAATGTGCAGGAAAAAGGCTGAGTGAACTGAAACCAGGCTCTCCCTTCAGGATCTGTCCGGAAAGGCTCACTAAAGGGAAGGCTGTGTGCCATCAGGACCAAGTCCCTGACCTATTGACGTGCAGAAGAGGGGACTGCTCCCAGTACCAGCCCCAACTGATCTACACTGTCCTGGCAGAGCACAGTGGGAGAGACGGGCAACTGGGCTTAGCTCTGGCTTTTGCATATTCTTCACCATGCATGTCCTGTCTTGACAGTATTTATGCAAATTTTTAAGTAGGGGAAAAAGCTGTCATGTAAAACCAAAAATTCATCTGAAGGCCAAATATGTAGGTTGGTTGGTTGGCTTCTGTGTTTTCTCTTTTTTTTTTTTTTTTTTTTTTTTCCCCAATTAGAAATAAAGTAACCTATAAAATGACGATCTAGTTTAATATCTTAATTATATGTTCCAGGCAGTATCTGAGTCATGCCATTTTCTCTGTGCTTTGTACCCCTGCGGGGGATATAAAAGTTCCATTTTTGGAATATTTCTTGGTCCACCCCAATCAGATATGCCAGGTGAGAGTGCTAGGTGCACAGTGTGAGTTGTGTTAGTGAATTGTCTCAGAATAAAATTGCTGTTAGGACAGGACCCACAGGTCACTGTTTCAGGTGATCTTGCCATTCATGTCATCTTTTTGAGTGGAAACAGTCCAAACAAGTTCAAAATGGGTTGTCTTGTTATTTTTATTTTTGGTTAGTGGAGCTCCATTCAGTTTAATTCTAAGATAGTGCTAAGACCCATCACCTTTTATTGTCATTGGAAAACATTTATAAAGAGCTACAAAAGTTGCTGCTGTGTTTTATGATGCAGATTCTCGTTTGGTAAAAGCCAGAGCAAACCAGACCTGCCTCCTGGAACCTGCATACCGTGACAGTCCAGAGATTGTACTTATGAAGAATTTTTTCCTGAAGACTCAAGGTAGTAGTTAAAATACAGCAATCTAATAATCTACTGCTGATGAGCTCACAGCCCCTGTTTTAAGCTAAGGTGCCAAACCTACTTTTCAGATAACTGAAAGTGTGTACACTGAGAGTTACCATTACTTAGCTAGTGCACAAGTGTCTTGATCTGTGGACAGCGCTTGCGAGTCTTTCCAACTTTACAGGATCATGGAAAACAAGGCTGAACATTAACTTTACTCTAGAGCACTTTGTACCCAATAGGAAGGGACTGGAAAAAGAGGCTCTCCTTTGGGCGACAGATCCCCCACCTCCCATATCTCCACTCCCTTCCCATTACTGTAAGCTCCAGGGACTTGGCAGGTTTCAGCCTTTTTTCCACTAGAATTGCAGTTTCTACCTTGGGCTGTGTCTAAATTTCCTTGGCATGGAAGGAAGGGATGATGTTACTACCACTTCAGGGAGTGCAGTAGCATACAATTACTGTTTTTGAGATATACTAGACAGATACAATTCAAAATCTCCATTGTTTCCTTCCTTCAAAATACATGTCTCTAGTTAATTTATTTTTGAGTCTAAGGGTCTCTGACTTCCTAATGGTTTGCCTGCTCAGAGGGGTGACAGCCTGCAGTAAATATACCTATGCTGCTAGACATCTCAGCCTCACAGCCCATTTTTGTCTGGTGTTGAGGTGAACCAGTTAGACCCCACTGAGAGAAGACCTGCAGAACTGCTCCCAGCAAGCAGCACAGCACTGTCTGGTTTGGCTTCCCACCGCCTCTCGTAGACCTTTCATGCCACCTCAGACCTTGTGCTTGTGGCCGTACCTTGCCACCACTTCTTCAGGCCATGCAACACAGCCCTTCAGCGTCAGGCTGTATAAACATTGCCTTTGTGGGCTACCACACAACTCTTCAATTATTGTAGGCATGTTGACTTCATGCACACACACAGGCAACTATTATGTCTTATGGCCATAAGGCCAAGTGCCACGGATTACAGGCATGGCCAGTCTGCTCTAGAGCCAAGCTAGCCTTGGGTGGTGTTGGCATGAGATGTCCTGTATGACCTGTCCTGGGAGCCTGGGAATTGCTCCCTAGGGTGGATGGCATTACTGATATAGATATAACCTTTAGCTACTAAATAATGAAATCACCTTTCCCTGTGCAGCGGTATAGGTGCGTGCTATTAGCATTAGAAATAGCAGGTTCCAGACCTGTTGCTGACTTAGATAAGGCTGTTATAACATTATCTGAAATACTGTCTTTTTGAGTTTATTTCTTTCCTGAAAGTTGACAGCCTGAATTGTTCTTTGTTTAAGGTCTAAAAATCTTTCTTTCCCTGATTTGCCCTTTTCCTCCACAGAACCATATGCACACAAAAAAATAATGTCTAGAAGTCTGGATGCTTTCCTGAAGCATTTAATAATACTGAGGACATGAAATACTCTACTGAGTCCTCTGGGAAACATACAATTAGAGGGATGAAAATACCTTCCATGAATGACTGAGCTTCTGAAACAGTGAGAGTAATTAAAATGCTACACAGGACAGAACTGAAAATCCTTACAGGATTATCAGGGAGGCATTTTTTAAAAGATGTCTTTAGATTGGACACTAGCAGCAGCACTGTGTGCAAGCATTACTCAGAGTTCCTGCTTGGGAGTGGGATATGGCAGATACCATGTGCAGTACCTGGTTAGTATCATGCTTTCTTCCATTTTCATTCTTACTGTTCCAGTTTAGAGGAGTTTTTCATATGTATTTCATCCCAGGAGGACTACAGATTGAGTGTGGTTTTGGGGTTTGGTTTTTTTTTTTGTTTTTGTTGTGGGGGGTGAGGGGGGGCGGGGGGGGTTAGGGTGGGTTTTTTTTTTTTTTT
>JBCJKH010022742.1:0-17432 GCA_039877255.1 Loriculus beryllinus
AACCATGCTGGCCACACCCCATTTAATAGAGCCCAGGACATGGGTGGCTTTCTGGACTGCGAGCACACGCTGCTGAGTCATGTTGAGCTTCTTGTCAACCAGCACTCCCAAGTCCTTCTCCTCAGGGCTGCTGTCAGTCCATCCTCCATCCAGCCGGTATCCATGCTTGGCATTGCCCCAACCCAGGTGCAGGACCTCGTGCTTGGCCTTGTTGAACTTCATGAGGTTTGGGTTGGGCCCCCTCTGAAGCCTGTCAGGGTCCGTCTGGATGGCATCCCTTTTTTCCCAGTGTGTTGATCGCACTTCTTAGCTTGGTGTTACCAGCAAACTTGCTAAGGACGCCTCAATCCCACTGTCCATGGCACCAACAAGGATGTTAAATAGCTCTGATCCCAATACTGGTGCCTGAGGAACACCACTCATCACTGACTTCCACTTGGGTATTGATCCAGATTTCTTATAAAAAATGTATCTCCTTTATGATTTTTAAACAAATGGGTAATTTCAGTTGATTAGTGAGTTAATTCACTAGTTGAAAAAAATAGGACAGAATACCACTAGGAAGATGGCAGTTGAAAACACAAGCTGTTCTTAATGCATTGCTACAAACAAGAAAAGGCAATCCCAGTGTACTTATACAATTTCAGCCTTGGTAGATCTTTTTCCTCTTTCAAATCTTACAGTTTACTTGTTTCCAAATACGATAAATCAGATTCTGTTGTCCTTATTGAGCTCTTAGCCAAAAGACAAAATATTCCTGGAAGAAAACTGTATTTGAGAGTGTCTTGAGTCATGTAAATACCCACTGCTTTCTTTGAAAGTATTGGCAGTCCTGCAGTATCAGGCGTTAAAGGCAAAAGACAAAATGGAGGAGTATTTTCGTTACTGTGGTAACCATGAACTGGATTATTTTAGTTTCACAAAGGAGTTTCATAAATTGAAGCAGCTTGAGCAGATGAAAGCCAGCAGTATTTATTTGAATTTCATAGCTGTATTTACTGTTGCTGAAAAAAAAGAAACGAAGCTTTTCTGGAATACATTGGTGTTTCAAATCTTCTTGTGTTCCAGCTTTGTGGAGATTTATGTAGATTTCTATCTTATATGAAAATTAAGGTGAAATGGAAGGAAGATAAAAATAACTGAACTTTTCTAAAATTCCTGCACTAAATCAGTGATCAAGTTGTCTAAAAAATCACTGAGGCAAGGAGTAGCATCAACAGCAGGTCAAAAGCGAGTTCCATAAAAATATGATCCAAATTTGTCATCAAAGCCTTTCAGCTATATACTTACTCTCTTGCTGTCATTTCAATGCTTGCAGTTAGTTGGTTGCGCTGGGAGAGGAATTGCATGGTTCTAAACCTACTGTGTGGTTTTTGGAAGCCTTCTTTCTTACTTGCAAAGTATGAGTATGTCCAGCACAAGTCTTGCTAGACTATGGGTTCTTACAGGCCTTTTCCAGGAAGCTTCCTGTTCCTCTTGGTAGTGTGGTTAGTGTAAAGGAGATGTGAATTCCTCTAGATATTAAACCTTGCTCTGAGTGAGAGTGGAGAGTGTTTACAATGCTCACAGGTATTTTTTTCAGTCATGTTAATGCTCGCAGTCTCCTAACTGCTGCCAGCTGTTAAGGTGCATTAATGGTAAAAACAGAAGAATATTTGGAGCAAGTAATAAAGGAAATAAAATATAGATTGTAAGTTTGAGAAGAACCAAAAAATGTGTATGGTAATAATTGCAAAGGGGACGGATAAAAACCTGCTTCAGGTTGTGCTGTTGGTTGTCATCCAGCCTGAAGCAAGTAATTGGATTGTTTGTCTAAATGGGAGGTTTAAAATAGAAGACAGCTGTTGATCTGCACTGGGGAAATGTGTGCTAACCAAACAACATTAGAATACTTTCTAGTTGTATTGTTTATTTGTTTTCACTTCTAGAGTGGTGAGTCCAGGATGATCTTTCATTTCCATTATACTACATGGCCAGACTTTGGAGTTCCTGAATCCCCAGCTTCATTCCTGAACTTCCTGTTTAAAGTTAGAGAGTCTGGCTCACTAAGTCCGGAACATGGACCTGCAGTAATTCACTGCAGTGCAGGAATAGGACGTTCTGGCACATTTTCATTAGTAGACACTTTTCTTGTTCTGGTAAGTATTTGGCCACTTTCTCTGTTGCTTTTTCCTTCTCCTGACACCATGCATCCCTCCCCAGTATGTGCTTTTTGGTCAGGAGGCTTTGCTTGGTGGTAGTGAGAAGTACAGCACAGGGTTAGGTGAAATTCATTTAAATTATAAAATATTTGTCTTCTGGTTTGGTTAGGGCCTCTCAACTTTCTGAAATTTGAAACTTGCTATTAGGGTATTGATGTATTTGATTAATACGTGATCATTGATTTGTTCATAATAAGCTTTCATTAGATGGTTTGCCTATAAAAACAATTCATCATTTGACGTGATGAAACCAAGAAATCATTTGAGATGTTAATTTCAAATGTAACTAATAGAAATGTAATACAAAGACATTAATTTTTAGGTTTAATTTTATTATTACTTTTTGCAAGTGTTTGTTTTTTACATGCCCTCTCTGATCAATGGTAATGATATTGTCAATGTAACTTTCTTTGCAGATGGAAAAAAAAGACTCGCCTTCTGTAGATATTAAGAAGGTTTTACTGGATATGAGGAAATATCGAATGGGACTTATTCAGACTCCTGATCAACTAAGATTTTCATATATGGCTGTAATAGAAGGAGGAAAACTTATTAAGGGGGATTCAACTATACAGGTAAATGTTTAGCTCTGTATATTTAAGCATAAACAGATTAAGTGCTAACTAATTAAATTGCTAACAGTATTTAAAAATGTAACTTCATGGGATTTAGATAATTTGCCTTTTTCAGTAGATGACTGGAAGGTCTTAAAGGGTCTCTGATCAGTGCCTTTTACTAGCTAAACTTTTGATCCTATGTAGTTGTTCCCTCTTAGATAAAATACAACTTCTGTACAAATGTCTTGTAAAAAGGCTAAATTGGTATCTTCAAGATTGAAAAGCAGAAGTAATTCTCAGTATCACTTTGAAAAGATAGGAAGGATATTTTTAGGATTTCTTAATCTTTGCAGTATGTTTTCATACCAGTAAAGTTGCCTGGTGTTACAGAGAACATTTATTAGTACAGTTGCTTTTTGCCTTTTTTTTTTTTTTTCATATCCTTTAAGATTTGTGTTACAGTAAGTAGAATCCAGCCCAATATCAGGAGTTTGGAGCAATCAGATTCCTAGATCCCACTATTTTATCAGTGTGGCTTGTAGATTTAATAGTAGCTACAGCTGGTTTTGAATGGCTGGAGCTGGGTGGGAGGACTGGGAGGAGAGGCTGTGAAACAGACTCAGTTCTACTTTTACATGCTAGGGCTTGTTTATTTTGTTGGTTTATCTGCTTCATTCATGATTTTAAGAAATCCCATTTCCTCTTTTCGGTGGTTCTGGCTGTTGTCAGAGTCTTTTTGACAAATGTTTCTTGACTTGCTGCACAAAGAAATAATTTCACACAACTGCTAATGAACACCTAGGTAGTGTACTGCTAGTCAGACACCCGTGCCGTATGCCTAAAAGACTGCATGATTCATCCTAACACTAACAGCAGTTTAGCCTCTTTATTTTCTGGAAGCCGTTTCTGATGGTGGAAGGGTATTTTCTGTAACGATGGTTTTCTGCAACGATGGTTTTCTGCTTTGTTTTTTAAAAAGCCATGCTCCAAACAGAGCAGCTCTGGTTCCCGCACTTCCCCATTTAGGTCACATGATTTCTTGTTTCTGGATACAAGGAGGCATTGTCAACTCAGAATACTGCTTGTCAGGTTCAAGTGTGTTACTTCTTCATACCAAGGAAATGCCTAAGGAGGCACACTTCTCATTTGTTCTTTTTTTTTTTTTTCTTGTTGTGATTGTTCAGATGATCTTTCTTAAACCAGTGTTTTCTGCAGTGCAGGCAGTTGCCTTGGTGCTCTCCTCTTTAGGCCTTAGGGTCATGTGCACAAAATTAATTGGCTGTACTTAATAGGAGTATTTCTTCTTTCAAGGTCAGCTAGATCATTTTTCCCCCCTATGGAGGGACAATTGTGTTGTTCAGAGAGTGAGAGGTGCTTACTTCTCTATTCTAGTGATGGGGAGGGCATGAACTCATTGAACACTTCTCTAATAGACCATTTACCCCAGTGTTCACCTCTGACATCTCCATGGATTTTGGAAGTCATTAAATGTGTAGACAAACACAATGTATACTTGAGCCTTTACTTGCTTACAGCTAATGAGTGGCTGCAGCTGCAACACTCTTACCAGGGAGGGGCTGAGGAATCTTTTCCCCTCCCTGTACCTAGAGAAATATAGAAAGAGATCTTTATTGGAGAAGCTAACAATTTAGTCTTTTTGATTTTCCCTTGACCTACTTCACTGACTGTTTTGTTGGAGGGCATCTTGGGCAAAGAGGGCTTTTGGTGTTAGAGGGATGTTTGAGATATGTTCTCCTTGTCTGCAGAAACGCTGGAAGGAGCTCTCTAAGGAGGACCAAGAGCCAAGTTCTGAGCAGTCTCCTCCACACCCAACCAAAATAACCACAGAGAAGTACAATGGGAACAGCATAGGCCTGGAGAACAAAAACCAAATGGAGAAAACAAATTCTGACCTGTCCAGTAAAGTTCAAGATATCACAGATGGAAACACTGAAAGGTAGGCAAGATGAAGAAACTATTTAGAAGGCAGCAGATACTCTCTTAAAAGGCTGAATTATTGTATGTTTCTCATATCATAAGAAAACTGAAAGATCTTTCTTCAGTAGAAGACAAGGACAGGTGGTATTTGACTTATTTCAAAAATACAACTTCAGTTACTCCCTGTGATAAAAGTTTTTTTGTTTAAAGGTCAAGAGAAAAACCCCAGATGTCTAACCAGAGCAGCTCAACCTCATGCTTGAAAGTATTTTCCTACAGACTGCCAGTGAACTCTCTTGTGCAGTGTGAATTGGGTCCTGAAAGTGCCCAAAATAGTCTGACATTGATTTTTAAATACAATGCTAATACATCAGAAACAAAAGTTTTATCACTTACCGCTTTCTGTATGGTGACTGAAATTGTATTGTTGAAGCCGAATGTTACCTTCCACTCAGGTTAAATCTACCACTGTGAGTACATCTCTGTGGTTTAGCTGTGCCATGTGAATTTGTCTTCCTGTGTGGTAATGCCTCAGCTGTGACCTGCTGTACTGGGAATTACCATCTTAATGGCTGTGCCTTGAGATGCTGTGTCACTCTGGTTTAGTAGCTAAATGTGGATCCGTAACCAGAGACCCTGAAACCAGACTGGGCTGTGTGGAGCTGTGCAGCTCACAAGAGGAGGCAGAAATCTGTGCCAGAGAGCTGTGCTCTGAGATGAGATGCAGCAGTTCAGTGAAAATAGACTGGAATTCTGAAATGCCAGATGGCTTACTGCATGCCCTGATGAGTTTGTCTCTCCATGCCTTTTGAGTGTTTTGAAAAAGAAGGACATCAGTTCTGTAGATGTTTACAGGAGCCCCTCACAAGCAGGAGGGGTGGCATGGGTGTGAGTGTGGTGGTGTGCTGGGTGGAAGTTGGACAATCAAAGTGGATTTTCATATCAAGAGTTATGCTTTCTTAGAGGTAGTGAGGATACTTTTGGAGACACAAATTACAAGGCAGCCCAAATAGTGTAGCAGCACATGGCTGATTTATGGCCTGTGTCCTTGATCAAGGTGTGGTTTACTGCCCAAGATGGGTACTATTAAATCTGCATGCAGACATGAGTAGGTTAGAATCCATACCTCAGTGAGGCTGGTGTGAACTCTACATGGGAGCGCACACTTAAATACTACAAATGTTTGCACATAGCACTGACACTGCATATAAAAGGAGCCTCCATGCAAAAGATCTCAGCTACTGAATGGGGACACTAATGAAGCTGAGAGACTATGCTCAGGTAATTAAACTAATTCTGTTCTCTGTTGAACACGTAGGTCAAGCAGCACTTATATCTTTACACATGTCATTTATTTCATGGGGCTTCACTAACATGAAACCATCCACATCAAGTTTGTTAAAATAGAATCAAGACTGTTTGATTTGGATTTTACATGCTGATGTCATGTGCTGATGAGGGATTAACTGGTGGGAACTAATAAACTGTTGGGAGAAGGATTACGCGTTGCAATAAGGTTTAATGTTTTCGTAGCCTTTTTAACTTTTCTACAATTTAAGATTTACCTTTTTCTTTTTCTTCTTTTCTAAGTACTGTTCGAAAACGACTGCGGGACGATAGAAAAGCTAACACAGCACAGAAGCTGCAGCAGATGAAGCAGAAGCTAAATGAGACTGAAAGAAAAAGAAAAAGGTGGTTATATTGGCAACCTATTCTCACTAAGATTGGGTTTGGTACACTGATTTTAGTTGGCGCTTATTGGTGCTGGAGAATGTATTTTCAAGAACATTCCTTGTAAGTAAAGAGTAAGCTTGTCTGCTCCAGCAGTTAATTTTGCTGCAGGTTACTGACTAGGGGTATGACTTTAAGCAGTGAACTCCTTACACCTGGCATGGGTGCAGACGCTTACAATAGAGGAGTGATGTAAATTTGGTAACGTGTCAACATCTCAGGACTTCCCACTGCAGGTACTTAGAGAAACGAACTGCGGCCCCCCAACACAGTTGATGGTTTTTGTTTATATGAGCAGGTACAAACTTGCTGCAACTGTTTATACATTTTTTAAAATGGTGTTCTACCAGATCTTAAACAACCCGTGAACCACAGAGGTTTAGCCACTGAAGGCTGGCTGGATTTAAATTTATACACCTGACATAAGCAATAAACAGTGTTGTATCATTTACATTATTAATGCAAAGAAGTTATCCTGAATGTGTGTAATGTGTAATGTACTAGTGACATGAACATAAACATTTTATATTCTTATGAACTAGGATAAATATATTTTATAATTGCATATTTAATCTTTTTGTAGTTCACTGTACTTTTGAAAGCTCAGTTTGTACAAATTTCTGACCAAAAAGAATTTGATTTTGAAACTAAATGTAATTATAATTTGTGCATGAAAATAATAGTGCAACCATTCCCCATATTTTGACTTTCCAGTTTATGATCTGAGCAGCTAGGGGTCTGATAAAGCACTTGCCAGTTTCTACTCTGTTAACTTGCATTCCTTATTTATTTTTTTTTTGTAGTTTTCATTATTTAAGTGAGACTTAGAAATATGATTTTCTTTTTTTTAAGATTTTTGAGAACTTAGCCCCAACTGAAGAGCGTACTGTTAAGTTGATTAATGTATTCAGACTTCAACTGCTGTTTGAAGTCCAACGTTGTTAAAGTTCTGACATTCCATTAAATGTGAAACATAATGTTTTGTGTGTCTATAGCTTTTAATTGCTAGAAAGACTAAAATGCATTCATCAGTATTAAGCATAGAAAGCACATCAAAGGAAACTGTAGTTGGACTTGCAAAGGTGGTTTTCACAGCGAGCTAGTGTTGGTAGTGTTCTCCCATCCCCAGTACAGTGCATTCAGCTATACAAGCCCCTTCTGTAACTTTGTGGAGTCTAGAACTGCTTTTGAGGGTCCCCAGCACTGCAGTAGGGGCGTGATGTTGAAACACTCGATGACTAATGTTTTGGGACAGCTGTGGTACAGTCCTTTTAAAATTACTGAGCACTCCCTTTCTGTTAGTTGGTCAGTAACGCTTTCTGAATAGTAATTCAACACAAATCACTTTCTGTACTTCTCTCTGAATACAGAGGTGGGATGTGGCTGTGGTTCAGGCTGTTGTTCAGGATGGGATGTGATAGTTTCTAGCAGCGGACTTCAGTTTGAAACTTGGGGTTTACGTATTCAAGTATTGCCTGTTTGGGTGGCTGCAGAGACGTTACATTTTCTCCCTCCATTTTCCTTGCTTGGTTGTCTTCTCTTGTGTATGTGGGCTTGGGGGTTCCCTCCCCTGTTTCTTTTTTCATTTTAATTTCTCCTTTTGTAAAGCACTTCTTGGATTTACTGCTGAAAAACACTCCAAGAGCTAGATGATTACTTCTGCCCCTTATCCAGAATTAACTTGAAAGCTTTCCAGTGCGTTCAAGCTCAGTAGTAACATACCAGGCGCGGGGCCCATATAGTCTGACATTCACTACGCAAAGCTGAGTTTACTCTTTAAAATTCTCATTTCACAATAGCTGACGTGGGTTTTGGAGTACACTGTTATAGTAAACAACTGCTTAAGGGTCTAGCTAAGAAAAACAAATGCAGTTTCACAGAGTTCTGAGTTTGGGAAACTGCATCAGTAGGACAAGGCCGTTTGTCCTGTGGCATTACCGACTGTGCAGTTCTAAAAGCAAAACAGCCTGCTGCCTGCCAATCTGAAAATGTGCAATTTTAAGACACTTCCTACCTTCTACAGTCACAGTAACTCTTTAGCCAGCAAGAGGCTTGGCAAAAGATTATTTATTTAAATTGAGAAGACAGGCTTTTCACTGTCAGTTATAACTGACAGTAGGTGTAAATGGGCATGCCTTATAAAAGATATCTTGGTTATAGAAAACCACGTGGAATGTTATTAAATGCTTTTGTAACAGAAATATCCCAGATGTGATTGTAAAAACTTACAACTATCTAAGGAAAAAGCAAGGCAAAACCTTGACTGAAATCAAGCTGTCATTTATGGCCTTTATTTGCATGAGAAGGATTTCCTGAGCCACCAGTATCTTACAGACCCCAAACTCCAACTGCGGCTGATTCCATCTCCTGAATTCTGGCTTTTGTGTTTTCCCGCTCCTGGGCAGGGGCTCCTCCTCTCTGGGTGGCTCAGGGCAGGAGCGGCCATCTTGTCTCACCTCACGCTCTCTGACCCTGATACAGCCGGGCTTGCACGTTCAGCCGTTCCATCTGGTTCTGTGACTGCAGGTGTCCTGAGAGTCTGCACTGTTACTGATTTAGGACCATGAACCAGTCTGAGGCTTGGACAAAAGTATTTTGTACAGTGGATTGTTCATGGTAATATGAGCATAGGACATCATTTAGATCTCTTAGTGCATTCCCTGAGATAACCTGGATAAAATGATTTTTTTTCTGGTCTGTCAGTAGTCCTTGAAAAACAGAATCTGAGGGAGGCTTGTTCTCTTTCCTGCGGACTGAATCGTGCTACTTTGTTATTCTATAGAATTTAGAATTCTCTAGAATTTAGAATGTTGTTCTATAGAATTTAGTAGTTTTGCACAACTTGGATCCTAAATAGGAACCGTTACAGGCCAAAATGGAGAACTCTCGATCCCAGTGACCTCTGTTGTAGAGCTTGCTTAAAGGAAGAGTAAAAGGACATGCCTTGTGACCCTTCTCCTGCCTCCCCCCAACCCCTGTTTCTGACAAGCTGCTGGCTGGTCCTGTGCTACTTCTAAGAAGCCGTTGCACTCAGTTCAGTGTTCATGTTGGGTTTTCCCCTCTGTTCTGGAAACACATCAGTCAAAATAGGTGCTGCCTAGTGGGCTGCTCTGAACTCTCTTAAACTGGGGTATGAATAATGCATGTGTTAATTTATAAGAAACCCAAACCAAAAAACTAGCAAATATTTAGACCTCTGTTGCAAAGGGGTTACAAGTTTGGAATGAGTCCTTTAGGTTTTCTGTTTGTTCTTGGTGCAGGGGCAGTCGGCTCAGAGTGATGGTACAGCTGTGTTTATTCTTGAGATGTGTGAAGTAAAAGAATTGAATTTGGCATGAAATAGAAATTTAACAACAATACAGATTTATTTTACAGAACTAAGGTGTTGCAAGGAAAACATCCAGTGAAATGGTTTATTGATGCCAGTTTCTATCCCTCTGAAAAGGGAAAAGGCATAAACGCTTGTGTGTGTGTGTCTGTGTGTGTGATTGGATTCTGGGGTGGTGAAAAAGCCTGTCTAGCTTGAAGCTTAACTGAATGTTAACCAAATTATTTAGTTTGCTCTTTGGCATTATAGTCAAACCTGAGACACTTGAGGACTGTACAAGAAACTAGGTTAACAATGAGAAAAGAAAAAGTCTTCTGCCTGGCCAAGTGGCTAAAGCCAGAGTGTGGAATTTGCAGAGTTGACGTAACGCACAGTAGTCATTCTCAGCTTTTTCTGTTTTCCAAAAATGGTTTAGGTCAGTCTTTCATTTTTATGTAAAAAAATAAATGTGTTCAAAATCGCATCTCTGTCTGAGTCTTTATTTAAATTGAAAGGATAAATACTTGGAAGAATTTTTTTACTGAGTCTGAACTGACCAAGGAGAACTGCTTTATGAATCAGTGCAGTGCTTGCAGAACTTAGAAGTATTTTACTTGTAGCAGCTTGGATGTCTGGTACTGTAAGCACCAAGGTCTTGTTCTGCGTTCCGCAGAACAGAGCCTTGCCTTCCCGTAGCACAGACCACCCAGCGTTAGAATGTCTGCCTCACTGTGAGAACCCTTTGCCTAGAAACACTCATTTCCTGTTCCTAGAAACACTTATGCTGTTCCGGGACTGGCCTGTAGAGCCATAAGAGGCAAGGTCAGTGTTGTTGAGGTGCAGCTTCCCTAGTCTCACTAAGGCCTGAGGGGACTGCTGTGGTGCTTGTGGTTGAACACAAGGAAGGGGTTTGCTGGCTGAGACCTGTACTTCAAGCTCTCCAGCCAGTAAGTGCCTTATGCTGTACTATGGAAACTCTCCTGGTGAGAGCACTTGCTACAGCAGACCGTAGTCAGTAGTTGCTCCAGGAGATGTGCGAGAAGCTGTTTGGTGTTTGTAGCGTGTTGCAAACCCGCTCTCTGTGCTTATTTCGTTTTTCTTTTTTCTTTTTTTTCTACCCCCGAACTGTGTACTGAATCGGTGACTTTCTTTTGCGTTGTGTCACAGGCCGAGACTGACTGACACCTAAGCCTTCAAGACTTGTGAATATTCTGCAGCTATAAACTGCAAATTATTGACATGCAAAGCGAGACATGACCCCTCTTCGGGAACAAAAAGTGAGGTCTGTTAAGTACCAAGAAGACCTCAGTTATCTGTTTACAGCGTAAACGGCAGCGAGGGGATGAAGACCACCAGCAGCCTGCTACTTTGCAAAACAAAATAATTTGCCATCTTGTGTTTTTACAATGCCTGTATTAATGTAGAAATGATGTAAAAGAAATAAATTAGGAAATATTTTGGTTTGTACTGCCATTCTTACTGTATTTTTATACTTTTTTGGCAGCATTAAATATTTTTTTAAAAGGACAATATGCTGTTGTGTGCGCATTATGTTAGGGAGAAACTGTTAAGAACCTGTTTGCAAAAAAAGGTATGTTTCACCTTAAGGTTTCCTGGTATCCTGTCTTAACTGGAAAATGGCAACATGTTTAGAATGTGCTTTATGCAAGTATTTTCCTTAATGTTATGTATTGTATTTTGAACTAGGAAGAACTGTAGCACATTTCTGTTGTAATACAACACTAGGAATATTTATTAACCTGGTTGTTTTGGTAATCCTTCTTATGCTTGCTAGATAAAAATTGCAAACGAAATCTTCAGAGTAACCGTGTGAAGGAGAAGTGCTTTGTTGGTAATGCTTTAAGGGAGGAAAGAGGGGAAAGCTGACCTCTCCCTACCTGGGTCATAATTAATGGGAGCCAAGGGGCAGATGCAAAGTGCACAAAGTCAGCAGTGTTTTTACTAAATGTGCCATCACAGTGTGTTGTATGTATGATACTTCACATTTCCCATCCCCTCGGCATTTTCTCTAGCACAGTCTCTACAGTGGCATTGGCAAGGGGTAAGCAGGGAGTGCTGCTTACAGGAGTTCGTCTGATAAACTCAACAGGGTTTCCACCCCTGTGCCTTCTGTAGCAGAGCTGATGGAAATTCTGCACTTTCAGATACACCTTAATTCACCAAAAACTGTTGAATAAGACTGGCTAAACTGGTATGTGGTGGGGTTTAGATGTAATTTGTACTTTGCATATTTTGGTACAAATCATACAGTCACTGGAAGCACAGCAGGGAAGAGGTGAGAAATCTAGGCCAACTACAGCTGCTTTTGCTAAAATAAGCAGCAACCTGAAATCTTAAAAACAACTGTATTCAGAGCTGTGTTTAACGTGAAGGTGAAGCTGAATCAGGGGAGTACTTAATGCCATTACTTGAGCAAAGTACATGCTTGAAATAGTCCAAGTCACCAGAGTCTGGTTTGTCTAAACATTTTACTTGCTTTATATGACTAGTATTGTTCTTAGCCTATGTTGGTGGAGAAAACATCACAACTTGATTCAGCTTTCATTTTCAAGGTGGTACAGCTTGACCAGGAGCACTGATGAAGAATCAAGGTCTATGCAAACCTCTGCAATAAACCCTGTGATTGTGGTGGTTAAACCTACCAGTCCAGCAAACAAAGGTAACATTGTCGTATGTGCAAACTCCTAGGTGGAGGACGCAGTAGTTTAACTCATCCTTGTTCTGGGGATCTGTGTGCTCCAGGGGGAAAGACAGCAGAATGACAGTGTAATGGAGAAACTGGATGAACAGAGAGGAGAAGGCTGACGCAATTCTGAGCATGGAATTCATCAGAACTTCAGAGAGCATGGAGAAATTTACAAGAGCTCAAAGTAATAAATTGTAAAAACTTTACGGTTTTAACTGCTTACTAGTATTACATTTCATGCCTCATGATGATGCTTAATAGCTGAAGAGAGATGCCAGTAGTGGAAAACTGCTCATGATGAGCACAGGTTCAGAAATGAGTCCAATGAGTGAAAGCAGAAAATAAGACCAACAAATGCTAATATAATTTTGTATTTTCCATTGCCTGCCTTTCTCACAAATTTATTGCAAGATTTAGATTAAAAGGTTAAGAAGCTGTAGAGAGTATCTTGAGTGAAAGAGGGTAGGAAAGCCATCCTAGCTGCTGCTCATTAACTACACAATGGTGCTTCTGGGTTAAAATACCTTCAAGTGCTACTTTCTGTCTCCTTAAGCATCTTGCCATCCTGTTATGAATAGCTTACATGATGCCTTCATGTGTGATGTATTCTTCCAGTTGGGGCACAAAAAGATTTTCTTCAGATGCCTGACTACTGAAGGAGGGTAAGGCAGCATCTTCTTTGAACCCAGGATTTCATTCTCCTGTCAACCTCCACAGCGCGTTACTAATGCAGCATCTGGCCACCTGCCTGTGAGCACATGAATCCTAAGGGACTACCAGTGTATCTGTATTTAGAAACACATGGAGAGTGTGTTGGCTGGCTTGTGCTCTTATTTGCAGTGGTTTTATTTGCAGGTGGTTTAAGATGCTGTTTATAAAGTACTTGTTCTTTGTTAAGGTTCCCCCCCTCAAAAAAAAAACAAAAGCACCCTATGATGTCTGTAATGTAAGTAGTGGCTCAGCCAAAATGGCAGTGAAACATTACTAGATCTAAGCAATTTGTGAGAATGTTTTCATGTGAAATTGCACCTTTATCCGTAATCACAAGAAGAAAAGATAAAAAGCAACTCTCATGCCTCAGAAAAATTCGAAATGCTTCTTGGTTGTGGTCTGGTGATCAAACACTTGCTTCAGAATCCTAGTTTTATCTCTAAGCTTTTTATCACCACTTCTTGTTCAAGCCATCCTGATTCGGATTTCAATTTAATCTATGACCACAGCTGCTTGGATTTTGACTAATAAGAGTTTTGCAGTTAAGCACTTTCTGAACTGCAGCATCTCAAATGCCACTGGGCACACATCACACTGCATCCTGGTTAATACAATTAATACAAATTTTCCCTCCCTGATGAACTTTCTGTGGATGCCCAAGCAACACTGCTTGCTGCTCAAGTAAGGTTTTACCCTTCAGATTTTTTTAACTTACCCTTTAAAAACCACAGAAGTTGCCATGAGTACTTCCAAGTGTTTTTAGTACCTTGTATATTTTAGATCAGCACAGTATATTCTGGATCTGTGTACCTGCGTCAAACAGGTGCAGCAAACCCTCTTTGGGCTTGCTATTCATATGTCACACATTATTTAAACACCAAGGCTCTACACAAATGAACTCTTTATGATGCAACACATGTACTCCACAACTTGTCTGCAGTACCTAGCATCATATGAAACACAAGGCTACAGATGACAGAGATATTAAATACATTTACTGCAGTGTGGTTGAAGTTCACAGGTGCTAGAATAGTGACACCTGTGAAGAGGCCTAAATGAAGCAGGTAATTTGATCCCAAAGGAACTAGGTAATCAAGCAGCTAAATAAATCTTACACAATCACCTTATATTTAAAAAAAAGGAAAATCCCAAACAAAAACCTAACAAGAATGGCCATAAGGAACATGACATGCTTGTGCCTGTTGATAATTCCTTTTTCCTGGCACAGCAACATCCTATGATGGTTGGAAAAGCCTCATGAAGCAGCTCCAGTGCATACATAACTGTTCCCAAACAATTGTACTTGCACAGCCAATATGCAAGGTATAGTTGAAGAGCTGGCTCTTTGATAGGTACTGTTCAGTGACTTGCAAGTTAGTGTAAAAAAGAAGACATACCTTCAGGGCTGCTTCTTTACAGTCATTAGAGCTGTAATTATCTGAGCCCTGCACCAAGTGCAGGAATAGTCCTGTGCTCATGTAGTAGAGGTACTAAGGTAATGCAGAGGTAGGCATTCATCCTCTTCCTTCTGAAGAAGGGTTTTCATCTCAGGAAAGCTTCAAGAAGACACAGCTGATTTAAACAGCCATCTCTATCATGTTGGTTTGCTTAGTGATGCCAACACAACTCCATGAGTTAAATATTTTGCCCCCTTTAAATACCACCATTCAATGTAGCAGCTGTCAGTTCAAAGCATTCTTCTTGTCCACATCCATCCACTCTTCTAAAATAACAGAGTTCATGTTCTACAATGAGCATGTTTAAACTGTTGCCGTTTTTTCTTGATCTATTCTCTGGTAGGTCAGCAAAGCCACAACT
This sequence comes from Loriculus beryllinus, assembly GCA_039877255.1. Classification (NCBI taxonomy): domain Eukaryota; kingdom Metazoa; phylum Chordata; class Aves; order Psittaciformes; family Psittacidae; genus Loriculus; species Loriculus beryllinus. The sequence goes on from JBCJKH010022742.1 coordinate 14,971, forward strand.
TGAACCAAACATGATCATTAGACCATACAGAGGCATTGGTGTGTGGAAGGGAGAACTGAGTATGTCCTACAGCTTCATTCTAAGGTCAGCTTTTGATTTTACTGGTAGATCTGATACACCCTGCTGGCTTTCAGGTCAAAAGCCTCAACCAGGACCATGATCAGCTTCAACTTCTGACTTCTTAGAAGGTCAGATTCTAATAAAGGAAAATGAATACTCAGTTCCAGAATCAGCAGCACATAAGAATAAGCAAGTAGTTCTTGTGATTTACAACAGTATTTGCTTAAAGTTAAGTAGCTAAGTATTTAATCATTTGAGGCGAAAGTTTTCAACCAGCTTGGCAGATTCAGCTTTTCAAATTAATGTGCAGCAGTAAATTACACTCTTGTAACAGCTACCAAACCTCTCCATGCTCACTGCTGTCCAGTTACAGGTGGTATATTGCAGTCACAGAAAAACTGAGAAACAATCACAGTGAATGACATCAGAAGAATATTTAGGTCATCAGTCCTTTTTCGAAAAAGCAAAATTTGAGTAAACGTTATCTGCTAGCATGAAATATCACTGTGACCTGATCTTTATAAAGGCAGGCTGCAAGTCATAGAGCCTTCCAGTTGCCTATAGAAACTCAGACTTCTTACAAAACAAGACCATGAGACAAAATAAATCTTTATGCTATTACTAAGGTGATCTTTTTAGACATGTTATTTGGTTCAACGGCCTCTCGTAGCTTGCATACCAGTTGTATGCAAAGTGCTTTTTGGTCAGGTACGTTCTTTTATTCACAATCACAGGCACATCAGTCATTCCCAAGTATTTCAGATCTATCTACAGCTCATTGTTTTACACCATAAAAGATGAATCTTCATGAAAAGTGGCATCTTTGTGCATTACTACTAAAAGCTTATTAGTATGAGCAAAGGATTACTTTACAGTTCTAGCATGGCATTTAGTGTTAAAAAGCATTAGTGTTTACAATTCAAACCTTTACAAAACAAAACCACTACAGATGTAATTAAGTAATCCTGAAGCCTTTCCAGTTCTCCTAGTGCCAGCAGGAGGTTTGTGACTGACTACCACCATTTTAAGACATTTGGACATACCATTATACGAAGTGGTTGCTTTACATATCAACTCTCCAAGGTTCAGTTTGCCCTGTATTATCTGCTTCTGCAAAGCAGAATTAAGACTAGGAAACATTTAAATTTTGTATTGGTTTGTGGCAAAAGAACAGTAACTGAACATTCACTCAATTATTAGCCCTCTCTGACAGTCATTCACTGTAATTCTCACCTCAAAACCCTGAAAAGACAAAAAATACGGCATCCTTTGGGTAATCAGTCACATTCACTGAAGTGCTCTTCTTTACCAACAGGCACAAGTTCTCAAGCATAACTGACCACTGAATCTTAGTCCTACACCTTTAACAGATCTCTTCAGAATTGCTGCTGCTTCTTTCCTCATTTTTTCTCCTGGCATGACCCTCATAGCAGCCTTTCAGTATCTGAAGGGGGCCTATGAGGATGCTGGGGAGGGACTCTTCCTTAGGGACTGTAGTGACAGGACAACGGGTAATGGGTTAAAGCTTAAACAGGGGAAGTTTAGATTGGATATAAGGAAGAAATTCTTTACTGTAAGGGTGGTGAGGCACTGGAATGGGTTGCCCAAGGAAGATGTGAATGCTTCATTCCTGGCAGTGTTCAAGGCCAAGTTGAAGGTAGCCTTGGGTGCCATGGTTTAGTGTGAGGTGTCTGTGCCCATGGCAGGGGGGTTGAAACTGGATGATCTTAAGGTCGTTTCCAACCCTAACTATTCAATGATTCTATAATTCTATTCTTCAGGCATTGACTTTTTTCCCCCTGTGGTATTGTAAAACAGCTTAGTTTCTTCTATGGTTGACTGATTGATTAATTATTTAAGTCTTCTTTTAACTGATATTTTGGAATGGTCTTTGAAGGCCAGGTATGTCTCTCCTGAATAATAAGCAGAAATTAAACAGTGATCAACTTCCATTTTCTGAAATAATAATGCTGCCCTTTGCTTTTTATGGTCCTATGTGACTAGAATAACCAAACACCCCTCCATTTTTATCTAACTCTGACTTCTATGATGTATATTAATGGCTAAACCTTTATTTGGCAGTTCTGAGGTAACAGCTGGAGTTGGTGATCCTAAAAGACTTTTCCAACCTAGTTCATTCTATGACTCTATGATTCATACAGAGTCATAGTGCAGGAGAGTGGGAGTGGAAAGAGTTTTCTGCTGAATCCGGATTTCACACAGCACTTTATACGTGCTAAAAATAAAAAATACCATGCTTCATTGGCCTTGATGGAAAAACATCATTTTGATAGGTGGACCACTCGGTGGATAAAGAACAGGTTGGATGGCCAAACGCAAAGAGTTGTGGTCAATGGCTCAGTGTCCAGCTGGAGGCCAGTGACGAGTGGTGTCCCTCAGGG
>JBCJKH010022744.1:0-13264 GCA_039877255.1 Loriculus beryllinus
GGGCTGGCAGCTGCACGGGCTCCCTCTGCAGCTCCCAGCCAAGGCATACTCTGTTTTCAATCAGCTGCCTTTGAAATAAATAAATCACCAATCCAGATCCGGTTCTATTAGAAATAATCAGCCTTAGGTTTACAGTTACTTATGAAGAAATGCATCAAAATAACATTCCAGGTGTTCTAAATCCTGTAAAACCCTTGTATGGGCACCATGTCACTACCACTCACCATTTGCCCAAGCTCCATCATTCAGCAGGGACCTTGAGGCCTCTTCCCGTGGCACTGAATGTCAGGAAAACCGATTGTGTCCATACACACACACACACACACTCTCAAATCTTTTCAATAGCCCCTTCAGTACATACCTGAACACAAGACCCTTTTCTCAAAGGTGTATAAGGAACTTAACTTGAAAACAACTCAACCATGCCTGTTCCAATAAAGACTAAACCACACCAATCCAGACTCTAGTTTATCATTTCTAGCAGGTGCTGCTCAGCCAGCCAAACACAACTGGGTTACCATGATCACTCCTCACTGCATTGCTGATAACCTATTTCACACCTGTGAATAATCTCCTGCCACCAGACCTGATGAACAGAAGAGCAAACAGGCAAATGATAAATGCAGCTTTTTAAATACCTGCTTCTTTCTGAAGGCCTCGGTGTTGCTGCCAGCATCCTGCCACATGATAACAATGATGATCAGCTCCACAGCCCAATCCTAAACCCTCCAACAGCAGCTGCACAAGCCCCAATGTACAAGTGCAGCTGAAGGGGAGCCCAAAATTAGCTCAGCTACAACCACGTCTGCTCCCCGTGCATACCCTGCATTCTCCAATGGCCCTTTGCAAGAATGCTGCCTAATAACAGTATTCCTATAACAGCTTAATTACAGTATTGACCAGGAGGAGGGCTTTATTTCCAGTAAACTACAAAAACTGCATAAATCCTTATTTAACTCTAGTTTTATTAGTATTACTCTTTAAAAAACACATAAATTGAACTGCACTTTCTACCAAGCTGACTGGAACAAAACAGCCATGCTGCAAAACTAATTCCTGTGCCTTTCTTCACATGGTTTTTGGCAATAAAACTCCAAGTATTTCTTCATTCAGCTGATAGAAAACTGCTTTCACCAATTGGTTGCATGCTAAGGGTACTATAGAGAAAGTAAATACAGGAAAATAAACATACATGTAGATCTGATTTAAAAATGTGATAGCAACCAAAATCATTTTAAGCAATAATACAAATGTTAGTATATGAAAAGCACCACAGCTTAGGAAAACTACAGCAGATTGTTGGGAGTTTGTTCCATTCTCCTCTTTAATTTACTTATTTTTAGACAAGAAGGTAAAGCTTTATTTAAAATTTGAATTTTATTTACTCCCTAAAGTGCACTTGATCAACCTCCTGTTATTAAAATAGTTCTAAAAATACCTAGCACAGGCAGCAGAGCTCAGTGACCCCACTAAGGTATCCACTACACTAGGACAGTAAAATGTGATCTCAGCTCTGCCAGCTGATAGAGTGTAACCTACTTCATGAACCTGGAATAATTTTCATAGTAGAAACCCCTGCTTTGGTGCTCTTTACTTCTCCTTTCATGATTTAGAAGGATGACTGGAACAGCCACAAGCAAGGACTGCTGTTTTACAGTCAGAAACTAGGCATGAAAAGTGCTGACACAGGGGCACAAATGAGTCACTGTAATAATTAATCTTAAAAAACCCTAAAAGTTCAGAGTATATAAAAGGAGCACTTCCTACTTTATGGTTGCAAAGACCAAGCTAACTGGGAATATCATTCTCTCGGGTCCACACTGCTTCTTAAATGAGATTACCACGAGAGTGATGTACTGTAACACAAGTCGGTCGTGACAAGCAGCACTTTATAGAGCTATCTGTTTGTCTCCATCACCACATCACACAATGTGTCCCAGGACTCCAATGTGCAACTCCATTTACCACTACATGACAAATGGGCAGCACTTGTAAAAGGCACAAAGAGGTCCAGCTCAGCCGTGTAATGGTCACCGCAGATGTACCAGAGTGCTGGAGGGGGGAAAAAACAGACCCTCAAGTTCATTAAAGTGACCAGTAATGGATCTTCCAAAACGTGTCTTAGGAATAGTACAGTAAAGGCTAAAATAAATAACTCAGCATGGAAGGCTAATCTGAAATAGTGTTTGATAAATTATTTATAACACAGACAATTGTCTGCATTTAATATTGGCGCTACTGGTAGCATCTTTAAAAGATGATTTATGTGTTGTAATGCCATTAAGCTTTGTATGGGCCCACTGCTAGCTATAAAGTCTGCTGAGATTTAGAGAATGAGTTTTAAACTGTCACTGCAACATCATAGTAGATAGAGCCAGTATTAAATCTTTACTTTAAACCTGTTATCTGGAGAGTTGCATTTTGTGGACACTCAAGAACTGATAGATTACCTCTCTGCAGCTGCTATGCTGCAAGTCCCAAACAGCACCAATGAGGAACTTTTACACATTATTCTTGTATATGACTTGAACCAAGTTTCTCTTCCCACTTAAGCGATTTCTAGATTTCAAATGCTACCAAAGGAAAAAAGAAACACTTTCCTACAGAAGATGTGGCTATCTCTGTATCACATCAATACTGCCTTTACTAGCAGATTTTAAACAAGTTTATCCCTCCAACAATAAAAGGGGCAGCTGGAATGATTTTGAGAGAATTATTTCCTTAGCATTTGGTAACTTTGCAAGCAAGTTAAATCTGGAAAAGCCATCTCCTGTTTAAAAACTAGAAAGAATAATTTCTTTTAAGTTCTTACCCAAGTGAAATGAACACCTTCTGCAGGTCACCAGGAGGCTGTCACAGATGGGATACATAGTGCAGTGCTCCAAGAGCAAGTCTTACCAAGAACACAGTGCACAATGAGTATTTGTATAGAATGGATACAATGGTGTCTAGCAATACTTATAAAATTAAACCAATTCAAATACCACATTGGTTTTTACAACAGAATGAAATGTGTTCCTATGATGTAAAAAGTTGATCCTACTTTAAGTGAGAATCGACAAGACTCAGGTGGAGAGGTGAGGAAAAGAATCAGAAGCCTCAGGAAGGACAGTGATAATAAAAAATAGATCTATAAAGGAGCGTTGGGAATTTGGGGCTGGGAAAGCAATACCTCTTGAAGGACATAAGCACCTACAGAAGCATAATTAGATTTCGGAAGCGTAATCAGCCAAGTACAACATGTGAGAGGATGTGCAAGTCTGCCTGCAGGGAGAAGCTGGGGTAGAGATCAATATGTAACTGGAAGCAATGCTACAATCTGCTGGCTAAGTCCAAAGAGAGAACAAAACTGAGAAGCAAAGTACTTTGTGTTTTTCTTGTAAGGGGAGGTTGAAAGACTCCATTAGTGAGAATGAATTTGTTTTGGCTCCCTTCTGAGGCTGGAAAGGGGCTGGCACCTGTAATTTAAACTGCTCAGATTTAACAAGTCTTCACCAAAAAATCTATGCATTTCAAGCAGGACCCCATACACGGATGAATGGCCTCACTTCAAATTTAGGGGGGGCTTTTTATTAGACAAAGTAGTTTGCTTTTCTCTCCTCTCTGAGCAGGTGAATGAAACCCAAGAGCAGGCAGTCTTCCAAATTTGCCCCTCACCTACCTTCCTTCCACCATCTTTTTTTGCTTGTGCTCTATGATGTTACCAAGTTCGAGGTGGAATGCTGAGATGTAACAGTCCAGACAAGGCAAAACAGCTTCTTAAAATAGGTAACATAAGATCAGAATTCCCAGTCACAGAAAGCCAGATTAAACTGACATGCCAAAGGAGCACAGCACAAAGAAACATTTACAAGATAGAAGATGCAAGCAGCTAGAATTAAAGCAACTACTAGCAAAGGGGTTATGAAAAATCAGAATCTGGAAGACCAGCAGCAAGTTTATTTATTGTTACTGAACAGATGTTAAAAGAGTAAAAAACCAGAAATGGGAGAGGGCAGTGAAACAGTGACTCTTCCTTTGTGTGTTTAAATCAAGGTAACACGCATCATGTTCTTTTCCAGTTCTGCTTCTACAGCCTTATTTAACAAGAAAGTGAAATGCTCCAAGTTCTGAAATATTACCTGAATTCACCTGCAGGAAGGCAAGTGAATGACAGTATTTGCACAACAAACAGTGTCAAGGGCTCAAAGGCTATTTAATACGATGAGAATTTGCACTCCAGGACACATCCTGTCCTGTGGAACTACTGCTTGGAGCAGTGACTTCAAATACATTTGTGTCAATTCTAGCTCAGGTTTCAGAGCTGGACTTGTATTTAAAAGGAAAACCAAAAAGCCCTTTGGTTTCCCAGGCCAGTTTCATTCCTGTATTTCCTTGTGCCACTGCACTCCTCCGTTCCTCACTGGGCATTCTCACATGCACAGTGTACAGCAGCTGTGCCACCACCAGCACAGCACATGAAAAAGGAAAACCCCAACTTGCTTAAATCCCTGGATTATGAACACATCGGGGTTAATGTGCTGCCTACTTTACATGGAAAATACAGAAAAATTAGGAAGTACCAATCTTGAGCTAAAAACATGGCATGGGCAGGAAACGACATAAAAAGAAATGAGCACAGCACTGAGCAGCAGTCTTGAAACTCAGCAATTGAGTTCTTACACAAACATCTTCCCATTCATTCACAGATCATAGATGAGGTAATTCTTCAGTGCATTTTGTGTCAGTCCTGCTGTGAATAATGTGCAAGTCAATGTTTATTTTTCTAACTGTTTTCTATTAAGAACTTTCCAAATAAAATGCACCTTAGTTCCTAATTATTGTTCCCAGCGATTACAGTTCTTGCATGTTCCGACGGCAGACGCCTGCACCCAGACTCATCATCACCTCCCCCTTTCTGATACCCTACACCACACAAGTATAATAAACCATGTTAATATTTCATACCAGTGTGAAATATGCTGGAGTATCAATTCAACATCTGCTGTCTTTAGGGTACTGGTGTCCCGCAGAGACACTTTCAATTTGTAATTGAGTTCTATACTGAATTAATCAGCAGTTTATCTTTTTTAGTAAAATAACGTCTTCCCCACTAACCTGGATTTACATTAACAATTTATGCCAAATTACCTGCCAAGGCAAGAAACTTATGATTCGGAACTACTATTCAATAACATCAGTTCCTATGTGCCATTCCTTACACAAAGATGACTACAATAATATGTATATTCCAGTGGTACAGAATTAATTTACAAGCTCCCCTCACAACTACAGGATTTCTTTCACTATTATTCCCATGCTCTGAACTAAGAAGGAAAATTCACTCCATCCATTGCTGCTTACATCTGGGTGAAGTTCACGGGGTTTTTAGGGAACTACTTCTCAAAATAAAAGAACTTGCAGCAGAGCTGTAAATTCTGCCAGGCTGAAGTTCTGCTACAGACAGCACAATACCCTCAGTTTTCTATACAGCTACATTCCCAGGCAGTAACACACTGAGTCTCAGCTACCAGGAAGAAGCCAGGTACGTAAACCACACAAAACATGACAATTGCTATATATTACTACTGCATATTAAAAAAAAAAATACTAAATACCCGGCTATAACACATCTCCTTTCGAATAAAGCAAATCTGTTCATCAGCCTATCCCTCTGAAAAGAGGATGGAAGGGAATGAAGTTCACTGTTTTGGAAAAGAAGTCCTGGGATAGTTTTTCCTTCCCAACACCCCAAACTGCTCCATGCAGCTTTGTGGCTGAAGGGAGCTGCCCCCCAGCCTCTCCCCCAGCCCTGGCTCCCACCCTCTACCCTGCTCCCATTCGCCCTCCCTGCTCAGGCAAGCCTTCCCCTGCCTCCACCGCCCTCGCCGCAGGAGCAGCACTCGGGCTCTGTGCCATGTGAAATATCTTCCAGTGTGTTTTGCCCGTGTTCTGCAGTTCGAGGAGATGCACAAACTGAAACAATTTACACTGCAGCACCTGCTCCTGAGAAATGCATCAAAAATAATTACCTGTCCTACAGCCACCCTGTGCAGTGAAATGATCTCTTAACATGGAGCCCTGCTTCTGGCTGGCTTGTCTACATTATTACACACAAAGTTTAAGTGTTACTTTCATAAAGGTGAAGAAATTGTTGCTCTTTGTCATGCAGCAAGGCCCAATTTAAACTGGGGTAAAATTTATTTCCCTTGATACAGTCTGTAAACAGCAAGCTACAAGAAAGTGCTACTGGGCATCACAGGTAACTCAGACTGATCCTGTCGGCAGTTTCTCCACCTGATTTCTGCACAGAGGCTGTGTGTGATATATTCAGAGAGCACACCTCAGAACACTTCTCCAGTAATCCTACTCACCCCAGAGCACAGCTAGCTAGCACATTTTAAATCAGCCCATATTTCCTGTTTCATGCTAGTTCTGCAAAGGAAATCAATCCAAGGCACAATTCTGTGAAAGAAGATGAGAACAGTATTAACTGTCCAATGTGTCAAGCAGAAACCAGCTTATCATAGAATAATTTTAATCTAAAAATAAGAAATAGCACAATAAGCCTTTATTTTCTGCATGACTCTATGCACTCACACCTAATATGTACCCATGGAAGCTCATCTCTCTGAAGAAGACAATAACACAGGTACATGAGGAAAGCACGAGATCTCTGTCGCCATGAGCGCTGTCAGAAAGGGCACTGAAGATATGCCAGTAACAGTCTCAGTTCCTGTCACCAGGTAATGAAATAAACAGATACACAGAGCACATAAATACTAAGTACTTATTTCTGTTCACCAAGTCAGGTTTTTTTTCCCCCCTCCCCATTTACTTAATCTGTGTTTGACACCAACAGGGGTTCAAGTATCTCAGGCAGGCTCTCCAGCTTAACTCTGATAGTCTGGCTTGATCTCTATTGTCTGCTGCCTGAGTTCAGCCGACAAACCTCCCAGCAAGTGGTCACCTTCCCATGGAGTCATTAAACCTCCGAATGTCAGCTGGTGGGATTAGCCTGCAGACTTCCACACCTGAGCCCTATGGCAGGGACACAGGCATTTTGATCACCATCACTAATGAATACAGAATTCATATGCAGCTTGTCATTGCTCTTGAGCCTTGAATCACACAGATGCAGGCTAAATAAGACTGATGAGACAACTATTGTTGAAGATTAGAGAGTTTTGACAGTTTCCCAAAATAGCTCACTATTATTGTCTGTAGTTAATAAACAAAAATAATACCACCATATTGAGGGACAGTAGGAAATGGGAGCACAGAAAGATTTGACTGATCTCTATGTCAGCTGTTGGAAAATGGAAGAAAGTGACATGTTTTCATAATATTTTGCGCTATGCCTGATGCATTATTTGACTGAAATAAGAGGTACACAGTGGAATCTGCATTAGGAGAACATTCTGCTTCACTCTGGGGATACGGGACAACTCAAAAATACCTTAAAAATCAGTGACAATGCCAGAAACAAAACCATGCACCCAAAGAGCCCAAGTCTACCAATTCTGCGGCTTCAGTGCTCTTGCTCTGTATAATTTCTTTGTGGAAACACCACAACTATTAACTGGAAAAGGCTCCAACTCCTCCTGCTTGCCCATCGTCTCTCCTTTCGCAGAGGATTACCCACGCCTGCCAGCTGAATTGCTCATAGGGCTGCCCCTTAACCCATGCTTGGCAGAACCAGACAAGTTAACAGGAGTCATCACTGCAGAACCACCACAAAAGCAAACCTGGCCAGCAGCTGAAGGAGTGACCATTACTGGCAGCAGAACAAGATGCCACTTTTCAGACAGCACAGTTTGTGCCTATGCTCCAAGTGAAATATAGTCAGGACAGCCCACTCTTATTTTTAATCTGTTCTTAACCCTCCAGAATATTTGTTTTCAGTACCATGTGATTGCCTTCAACAGTTACAAAACTGAGTAAGAAATGACTGTAAATATAATCTCACATTTTTGGGGTGATCTATTTAGAAAGAATTATTAAATACCCGCATAATTACCTGCTTCCCTTTTCCCCCCCTTACCTATTCCATGCCCCTGAACTCATTACACAAAGATTTACTCCATCTTCCCTGCAACAACTCCACTTTCTGTGGCTTCTACTGATTCTCTTCAGTTTGAATCCTCTTTTTATTAAACCTGGCTGTTCTGATGAAATACAGAAATGAAGTTACAAGCAGTCCGTTTCCTCGCCTAAGCGGAAAGCCCTTGTCAGAAAGCTCCAACATACCCTTGCTGTACATCAAGTAATTCTTCTATGGACAAAATGCTTCTATTTTTCAAACAACTTAAGTCAAATACCACAATAAAATACATAATAATCCCAGTCTACCCAGGAATTCACCACCCATAGTATAAATGAACCCAGAACTCCAGCATTTAACACTGTAGACTTCTTCCCCAGATCATGATGGTTTCCACATCCACCACCTCGGAGTATTTCTTCACCACTTTAACACTAGAAGGCACTAATGCATTTGCAAAATCTGACTCTAAGGTTTATGAACCATGTGGCTACTCTATCGAAATGCTATTGAAAGAGCAATTGGCTGCAGTGAAAGATCTAAGCTCAAAACACTGTTAGATGTGCTGTTCTTCCACTTATGTTTTTTAAAGTAGATCTATAGCTGCCCACATGACAGATTAATATTTTTCCACAGTACTTAGGTGCTTGGCATTACATTTCTGAAGCATCTACAGGCCTTCAGGGCTGAAAGTGTTCACATCTTCAGCAATCTATAATGGTTCCTCTAGAGGCCAGCACTTGCTTCACAATGAAACATGCCTCCATAAATCAGACTGCAGAAGTGGCACTTGTGTACGTCACCATCTATCTTAGCAGTTTCTCTGAAGGATGTTGGGTAAAGATCATCTCCCAGCATTGCAACCAGGGAAAGGACCATCACAGTTGGCATTGATAAAGCATGTGCTACTTAAATCTGAAGACACACTAAGTCTATGGAAAAAAAACCCCACATCCTGCTGGTGTTAGCACGCCTCAGGCAGTGGTAGAAGCTTCAGCAACTCATCTTCAAAAGGCAGAGAGCCAGGGCTCTAGAAACCTGCAAAAATTGGCTAAGCCTGCAGTCTTTTTTTTATTTCTTTATTTTTTTAGGTTTTATTTTTTTTTCAAGTTGAGCATCTTCAAAGTCTACGATTCTAACTGTAGGGCACAGCAGCTGCCACTGCAGATCTGATCCTCTCCGCTTTTGGCAGCTCTCAACTTGAAATTCTAGCAAAAGAATTTTTCAAGTTGCTGTTATTGCCTGTCATGGATTTATAAATATTGTGCACTATCTGCTGTGGCATGGCTCTCCTGGGACACCAGTGCATGCCAAAAGCATAACAGAATGAAAAACAGCCCCTATTCTTCAAATAAATGCTAATTTTTTTTTAACTGTGCTCACACAATGCGTTTGGTGATCAGCTTCAATAGTACAGAATATATATCAGAGGCGAAAAAGCTGATTGTCTTTTCCAGTAGTATTCAGCTGCTACTTTCATTAAGCTTGTTTAATTACATTCCAGATGCTAATTTGCAAGTTGATACCAGAGGGTGCAGGACAGTTTGCCTTTGAATCATTTTTCTGTGATGTGATGGTCTTGAAGCACACCACTACCCTCCAGTAGCCCTAGCAAGATATTCTGACAATTAGTGCAAGAGAAAAGCAGCATTGATCTTGACAGAAAAATATTAATCCTCTACCCATTTTATTAAATTAATCTCCAGGAATTTTAAGTTTACCACCATTGCCATTTCATAACAAGTTTTATGTAAAATATCCATAGCGTACTTCAGATTTAATTTGTTTTAATTTCAAGAGAAATATCATTTGTTATTTTGTTACTTTACTAGAAGTAAAACCAAACCACATCTGACTTAAAAGGTAAATATTTTAGGCTGGCAGCCATAACAAATTACAAAGCAGCATTTAAGAGGGCAGTTGAGCTTACCACCTGGATCTTTGCTTGTTTAGTTATGATTAAATTAATACTTTATTACTAACAATATTCTCTTATTAACAGAATATCTGGCAAAAACAAAGGAAGGGTTTAGGTGCACCCAAGCCTCAAAGATCTAAATATCTATTTCAACAAATTGGTAGGCTGCATCTCTACAGGCTTGTTATACCAGTGAATATCTGCTGCCATTTATGGCTGTATATGAAGACAATTTAATTAGGATGACCTTTCAAATAGAAGAAGTTGGAGATTTACCAATTTTTGGTGCCTTTTTCTGGTTGCTCTTGCACAAAGAAAGACTTAAAACACAAGTTTGAAAACTAGCTGAGAATACGATGAAATTTTTAGTTTCATAGCACAGCCCTGACATTTATAGCTTTGAAAGCAGACTATTATGCTGGAGCTGTTGATTCCAAGGATTTGTAGTTCATGTTTTCAGTATGAATAGCACACATGCCAAGTGCACGGTCACACAAGAGGCTGGAAAAAGAGACTGTCATTCTTAAGAGAGGCATGAGGGGAGAGGGAAAAACCTCTATCGAGTGGTTCTTTATCAGTGATTCAGTGTGATGCCACTGAGAGAGGAAACTTGAATGCCTATTAAAAATATTCCATATTTCTGATAACATTTATAAATACATTAGAACCCTGAAGTCCAGTGTCTTCAGATACCACCCAAACCACTGCAGCAATGCAGGAATCCTGATCTTACTGCATTTTTGCACAACTATTTCATATTTACAGAAAAGGAGCCAGTTCCAGGAGTAACTGGAAAAGTGCTTATTACAAACTCTTAAGCAGCTTCACTGATGGAAAACTTCTTGAAACCAGATGGGGTTTTTTTTTAATCAACTGGTACTACACAACAGATTTCTTCAGGAGATGTGACAGAGCATGACATCAATTACATCTGAACTTTAAAAAGTGATCAACTTTAGAGGAACTCAGTGGACTTACAGGACCATCACCTGAAAATATAGTGCATTTGAAGGGAAGGAAATGACCCACAGCAACTGCATGACAAATATGAGAAACTTCTGAAGACCTTTTCTGAAAGAAATCACCTTAATACCTGCAAGATTTGTTGTATCTGCATTTCAGGCTGAAATGACTGCAAGTCTTTGTGTTGCAAGTAATGTTTAATGGGTTCAATTTTCAGTTGTGCTGAATTAATTTTTTTCTTTACCATGCAAATATCTATTGGAAAAGTAGGTATTCTCAGAAAGTCTAAAGAGCTTAATGTGGTTTAAAAAAGGGCTTGACATTACTGAGGCATTTTACAAAACACTGTTACAGAAAGCCCTTGAATTGTTTTATTTTCATCAATAGCCAGCAGACAACTGGATTTTTCACTCTTTAGTTAACAGGCACTGAACATGGTGTAACTAAGTGTAAGGCAACACTATAGATACTAATGTGCTGCATATACACATAACTGAAGAGCTTATTCTGATCTCAATCACAGCACTCCAGCTTTTAGCTCCCTGAATGATTCTCTTTAATGAGCAACCAAACACTTTTTCAATTTTTAATCAAGATTATCAGCAAAACACAAACAAGCCACTACCTTGTAAATCTTCTGATAATCAGCTTTTAAGTAGATAATAATGGAAGTATATTTACTAGTTCTGAACATACCCAATCAAGCAGAAATCTAACTAGTTTCATATAATACCTGAACATTTCTTGTTGATTTTACAATCCTGTGTTCTCTTTTCAAGATGCAAAGAGGAGAAGGTCTGACTACTGATGGCAAGACAGCAATATTGGCAATATTGACTCTGCAAGTGCTGTTAAATTCCTGGTCAACTCTAATCAGCAAGTGGTATGTTTTTAAAGCTTTCACCTACATTCAAATCAGACAAGCTTTTCCATACACAAACTCACAAGCAGCTGTGTTCCTTTAAACTTCATTTTACCCATCATTTTTTACAGCTTTGCAGTAAGCTGACATTAGTACATTTGAAGTGCAGGGAAACCAGAGCAGATTAACTTCATTTAAAGCTTCAAACCTCTTCTTATGATCATGAGGATTGTTGAGAGAAGAAAACTGAGGTTTTAAAAGAAAAATTCTTACCTCCATGTCCGGTTTGTATTTATCTTCAAACACTGCCATAGCTGCCAGCGACCCAGAGCCTATGGCAACAGAATTAGGACACCACTTTAGCCAGCGTATTTCGATACAGTATTTTCTTAAGAAAGAGATAAACATCAGCAGTACAAACCACACTGAAGTCTACCTTAACTTACTATACACTCTCATCTAGCCACCAAGTCCAGAACCTAATTTAATCCTAAAATCATAGCTAGGGCACACAGACTTGTGTCCATCCTGACAGTATCTTTTTACTATTTTAAACACTAAGATAGAAAAATGAGGTAGAAAAGGAGTTAACCAAATGCTACCGTTTGTAATTCCTACTCCTCCATTTCTCCTGCCCCACTTCTGTGCCTGGCCACATTAGAGGGTATGTCACTTAATACTAAAGACACTCAGAATGAATAGATTGCTTTAACGAGCTGCCCTGGCACAGTCACCTTTACACATGGGGATGAGTAAAACACCAGTGGTAATAGGGTAGTGGCTGCTGCCATGAGGTTATCTCCTTCGCCTTCTTTTAAGCAGTTTATTATGCATTTATTTTATGCCATTATTTTTACACTGAACAGCAACAGCTGACCAGACAAAATGACAGATATGAAAACACAAGTTTAACATTACTTCTCTTAAAGGATGCAGTGCAAGCATAGTAACAACAGAAGCCATCTCTACCCAAAGCACTGTAAATGCAGGTGTTATAAATGTGCTTTCTGTAAATTAATACAAAAAGCAGTATGATACCATCTGAAACTGTAAGCTTGCTTTGTCCAGAAAGAGTGAGTCTTTAGGAAGGTGTTTTGTCTGTCTGTGGCCCTAACCATATTTCAGAGAGCACTACTTTTGGGGAGTGAATAAAGTTACCTGCAATTTTTTACTCCAATTAGAAGATTTTTTGGCATTTATTACTTTTTAACTTGTTTTGCATACTGCTATCTGTTTAGCTGGGTCACAGAGAAAGCCATATTTTCTATTTAAAATGATTTGTGTATATCACTTGACCACCTCAATGGTTTAGTGAAAGAAAAAGGCAGCGATTAAACAGTTTCAAATGAGGTGTCCTGCTGATTTTATCAAGTCTGCTGAATGTATAATGAAAAAGGAGAAGCTGACAGTGACACTGTTGAGAAAATACAGACTACCTTATCTGAACCATTTAAGGAGGACCAATTATAGATCAAATTTAAAGGGTAGAAACAGCAGA